>BSBK01014031.1:0-98134 GCA_027943335.1 Chamaecyparis obtusa
AAAGTCAAACTTGACTTTCAATCGAAACTAACTAGCTTTAAATCAAAATTAGTTTATTAATGACTAGAAAGTACTTTCGATCGAAACCCAAAAGTTTCAATCGAAAGTAATTTCTATTGAAAGTACCTGGTTTAGGCCATGGTTGCAAGTTTTGAAGAAATTCTAAGAATTTCATGGCTCAGGCCTCAAGTGCGGTGATCAAATTGAAGAATATGAAGATGTCCTTTTGCATACAACAAGTACTTGAAACTAGCTTTCTAACAATTATATAGTTGACTATTTTTTATTTTATTATGTGTATGGTTTTTGACGTTAATCAAATGTAGGTTTTTTATCAAATATAAACCTCTGAGTTTGATGTTCAATGAAAAATAGTAAAAAAAGGGAATTTTTTTTTGAAAAATAATAGTGCCCTCTGTATTTGAGTCTACTTTCTATAAAAATAATAATTGAAATTTGATAAATACACAAGTTATAAGCTATGTAGTTAAGGTATGTCAAAATTATGGTTTAGTCAACTTCAAACGTTAATAAAATATGCAATAATCATGATAATGTCATCAAACCAATTGCTTGCCCTCCGTATGGATGTTACGAAACTAAATTTGAAAGAATCACATTCATATCTATTTTACAAAAAAAGATATGCTCTATGAAAACAATGCTACTATTTGAAAATGACATTTTCAGCACCATACCAATTTTCGTTGGAGAAAGAAAAAAGAGATTAGCTTGTATAATGTATAATGTTTTTCTCAAATGTAGAGTTCAGTGTCTGTTTAGGCAAAAAAGTGTAAGCCACTATTGTGGGTTCACCCACCATTTAAAAAATTCAATACATTATTACTAGACTCATTATTGAGAATGTCAAAACACTATGTCAAGTTTTCTCTTGCAAAGTGAGGTCATTTGGAGATGTTGAAGAACATTGAAGATAATGACTAAACAATGACTTGGTCTCCTGGATTGCAATGATTGCAGCTAACAATAAGAAGTATTGACTTATATATTTATGGTTTCATATAACAATATAATTAAATGTGTCGTTGATTTAGATATTTATGTTAGTAATGATCTTCTATACATGTACTCTAAATGAGGATTACAGACAATGCACACAAATAGTTTAACAAATTGTCATTGTGTATTTTAAATGTGAGAATATGAAAATTTATATGCAAGATTGCTTCCCAAGAAACTGTTGCAAGGGACTGAAACCAAATCCATCATTTTAATAACCAAAAGGGATTAGCTTGTATAATGTTGCACTTGTGCTTAATTCTAACCCTCCACTCTTCTTTGCAATCAATAATTTTATATTTCTAAAAGTAATTTGCATAATACTCCCAATTGTGTAATTAATGACATAAAATGTCTTTGAAATCTTCACTAGAAACCAGTAAGTAAAATGAAGAAATTACAAGAAAATATTTTCGATAAAAAGTAATATAATACAAAATAAGGTAGGAATTGTTAATATTTTGTATTAGGTTGAGTGATTATGTAAGATGTGGATGTAGACCAACTTTCAAAGCTCCTTGAATTGCATTTTATTGGTCTACTTGTACTCTCAAGTAGAGGTAAGATATTTACTGGCAAATGAAAATCTCTTGGAGTACCGAGAAATGTAGTTGTTATTTTTTCTAGTCTTCCAACTATCTGCATCATATTTGGACATTTTTTTGGCAGCTCTCTTGTGTAGACCAACCCTACTTGCATAAATTGAGTGAGACGTGTTAATACCTTTGCTTTGTTTGACTCATTGACATCTTTGAGTAGTTGGTTGTCAACCACTTCATTGATTTTTTCAAGAAAATTCATACTTGCCCTTTTTGGTAGATTAATACCTCTACAAACATGGCATCTATTGGTCTCCTCCTTGTCAATAATTCTTAAAGTAAAATACCATAACTGTATACATCTCCTTTTGTTGAAATCTTTCCATTCACTCCATGCTCTGAAATATGATATTATTAACTTTGATTCTCAATACATATGAAATAGTAATTTAAAATAAAAAATATTCAAAGAGAATTAATATTGAAATAATAAAAAAATTTATACCTAGTGCAAAGTATCCAATAGATCCTTTTAGAGCATTTGTAGATGTTAATGAATTTGTTGAATTCTCAAATAAGATCCTTGTAATGCCAAAGTATGCTACATGTGTTGTCATATCATTCCCTAAGAACACATTACTAGGTTTTAGGTCACAATGAAGACTTGCACAAAGAAATGATGATGTAGATATTCTATTCCTTATGTTATCTCCTTTACTATTCTTAACCGTTCACCCAAATTTAATTTGCATTCATCTCCTTCCTAAGGATATAACCATCTCTGTAAACTTCTATTTGACATGAATGGAAGAATCAAAGCTTTAATATCAAGGTTAGAACAAGATGAAATTATTTTGATCACATTGTGATGTCGAACTCTTTTTAGCACATTACGTTCTGTTTCAAAACTTTGTAGAAAATTTTCATCTTGTAAATTGAGAACTTTAACATCAATACTTATACCATCATTGAGAATTCCTCTATATACATATTCGAAGCTACCAACTCCTACTAGATTGGTTTGGCTAAACTCACTAGTTGCAACTACAAGTTCTTCATATGAAATCCTTTTAGGCTCAATTTTGAGGTTTGGGATATTTTGATTTGTATGCCTCCTATAGAATATTAGAAACAATACGCAAGACATGATAAAGACTGCTATGCCAATAAAAATTGGTATTATCACCTTTTCAGAGACCAAGAAGGTAAACCTATATATTTCTTCAGTGAAAATTTGAATGATGCAAGAAGAAAATATGCTATTGTTCAAGCCCTGAAGAAATGGAGACATTATTTGATATCAAGTGAATTTGTGTTGTATACCGATCATAAGGCTTTACAATATTTGGGTAGTCAAAATAAGTTGAATCAGAGACATAAGAAATGGTTTGAGTATTTGAAAAGTTATACATTTGTGATAAAGCATAAGAGTGGAGTCACTAACTGAGTTGCTAATGCATTGAGTGGAAGAAGATCTTTGATGAGCGAGATGAAAATTGAAGTTCTTGGTTTTGATGACATGAGAGATTCTTATGAATTTGATCCTAATTTTTCTGAGCTGTGGAGAAAGTGCAGAGCACCTATTCAAGATCAACTGAGTACTAAATGGGAAGAATATTTTATTCAAGAAGGTATGTTGTTTAAAGGTATTTAGTTGTGTATACCGAGAGGAACAATGGGAACTAATTTGGTAAAGGAGAAACATAGTAGTGGTTCAGTTGGACATTTTGGAATTGATAAAATATTGAATTTGCTTAAGGAGAAATACTTTTGGCCTCAGTTGTATAAAGATGTTGAGGAATTTGTGAAAAGTTGTGGATTTTGTCAAGTTGCAAAAGGAGTAAGTCAGAATACTAGATTGTATACACCGATTTCTATTTCTAAGAAACCTTGGATTGACATCAGTATGGATTTTGTTCTTGGCTTATCGAAGATAACAAGAGGTAATGATTCTATATTTGTTGTTGTGGATAGATTTTCTAAAATGACACATTTTATACCTTGTAGAAAGACATTAGATGCAGTACATATATCAGATCTTTTCTTTAAGGAAATTGTCAGATTACATGGATTACCGAGGAGTATTATCTTTGACTGAGACAGCAAATTTGTTGGATACTTTTGGAAAACCCTTTGGAGAAAGTTTGGCACCGAGTTGAAATATAGTTCTACATTTCACCCATAGATTGATGGACAAACAAAAGTTGTGAATAGAAGTTTGGGAAATCTTTTGAGATGTTTAGTTGGAGACACACTGAGTAATTGGGATTCTGTGTTGGCACAAGAAGAGTTTGCATACATTAATCTAGTGAATAGGAGTATTGGAAAAACACCTTATGAGATTATAAATGGAATACAACCAAGAGGTATATCTGATTGAGGGATATTATTGATGAAAGAAAGAGAAGTGTTGAAGGAGTAAAGTTTTCTGAGTACATGAAGATATTGCATGAAGATGTGAAGTATAAGTTGGAAGTGAGTAATCAGAAATACAAAGACAGAGATGATAGATCAAGAAGACATACGACTTTTGATGTTGGTGATGAAGTGATGGTTCATTTGAAGAAAGGAAGATTTCCTATTGGAACATATGGGAAGATGAAAATGAAGAAATTTGGCCCTTGCAAGATATTGAGAAGATTTGATAGTGATAATGCATATGAGATTGAGTTACATGATGACATGAATATATCACCTATATTCAACATTGCTGATTTGTATGAGTATCATGAACTTGATGAAGACATGACAATATCGATGGATTATCCTAAGAAGAAGAAGGAAGAGGTTGAGCATATTTTGGAACAAAGAATTGGCAGAAGTACAAGAGGAAAATAGTATATGGAATATTTGGTAAAGTAGAAGAATAGACCGATTGAAGATAGTTCATGGATTTCACAGTCTAAGTTGGATGCAACTTGGATCGTACCTATTTCATGATTCAAAGAATCATTTCAAATAACCCCAGGTGTTTGATGTAGGAGCATCTCGGGTCCTTGGAAATCCTATGTCACCAAAAATATGTTTGAAGTATGTCTGTATTTCTCAGTTCCTTCTTTGACTGAGTTGGTTTGGTGTTGCTCAAATTCCTTTGTTAACCAAGTTGGTCGGTCATCTCTCTAGTGCTCAATTATTTCCTTGACGCTCGATGATGCTTTTTTGGCACTCAGTTATCCCTTCTTACCGAGTTGTTTGTTTTAAGTTCCTATTGAGGCCAACTTGTGCAATTAAATTTTTTCGCAGATTTAATTTTGGTATTCATCATTGGGAAGCATGTGGACCTAGATCTAGTCATCCCTTCCATTGATTGTGGATCTAAAGGCCGACTTGTTTGGTAGCCTCTTGTATAAATGTAGTTGTTTGGTTAGAGTTTTGGGAAGGGATTTTTGGATAGAAGATAGAAGATAGAAAATTAGAGATTATTGGCAGCTCCTCGCATGTTAGAGGACTTCTATACTTAATTGTAATATCTAGCCTAAACCAGGAAGGCCTTATAGCCTGACATGTATGAATCAAATTGAAGATAATATATAAAAGATCTACATTCTCTCTCTCACTGTTGTGTGTTGTTTCTTCTGCATGTTGTTCTACAAGGTGGATCTAGTTAGGGCATGCTTTTGGCCCCTCACCCTCTATTCCTTTGCATCAATATTCAACCTTTTAGTTCAAAAAAAAATGAAAAAAAATAAAATAAAAAAAAATGGAAAGAAACTAATGTTGAAAACCACATTGTGGCAACATTAAATAAAAAAGAAAAAGAAATAAAGAGCATTTTCAAAGGTGAAAACCCAAAAGAGGTACGTAAGGAAGAAAGGTTGGATACTTTTCCCAACCACTATGAGGAAAGATCACCTATCTTAATTGAACCAACATAGAAAGTGAATATTGGGTTAGAATCAGAGCCACAAATCATACACCTAGCAGCATCCCTATCTAGTGAGGAAAGAGAAGATTTCATCAAATTATTCAAAGAAAAACAAATCAATTTTGCATGGTCATATGATGATATTTCTAGATTAGATCCAAATTTAGTCATGCATCATTTGAATATCAGAGAAGGAGTGAGACCGGTTAAGGAGAAACTAAGACAGATACATCCACACATAGCTTTTCTTGTAAAAGTGGAGTTGGAAAAATTGTTGAAAGTAGGGTATATAAGAGCCATCAATTATGCTGCATGGATTTCAAACATTGTACATGTTTCTAAAGAAAAAAAATCCATCAGAATTTGGACGGATTTTAGAGATATTAATCTTGCATGTCCTAAAGATGATTTTTTGCTACCAAGCATAGACGCCATCCACTAGTACAAAAACAACAATATATGACTAAATAAACTACTAAAAATTGTAGATAAATGACTAACTTTGGTCACGTGACCATTGGTAGTTTATTGCCAGTCATTTATCTCACGACCAAATTTATGACTAAACTATTTTAGTCATTTATTTGGTCGTTTATTTAGTCATTTATTTGGTCATTTATTTAATTGTTTATTTGGTCGTTTATTTGGTTATTTATTTGGTCGTTTATTTGGTCACTTATTTAGTCCTTTATTTGATCATTTATTTGGTCCTTTATTTGGTCATTTATTTGGTCGTTTATTTGGTTATTTATTTGGTCATTTATTTGGTCAAGGGGAGGATGACTATTGCTACTTTAAACTCAATGGTGACATCTCTGGTACTGCAGTTGAGCAGCATAAATTTTACCCAATTATTTCACTTCATCTAGAGATCCAAAAGAGATTATCAACCCCAAGAATGCAATTAGTGGATCATCCTTTGAAAGTATAGATCCTAATGAAATATTCAAGAGAGAAATAGCTTGTTCTTCCAAATTTTTATCAACCTCTAAAATCCTACCAATACTGGGCAAAAAATTTAGTCCAACTTCAATATTTTCAACAAAACTAGTTGCTCCAATCAAAACATCTAACTCTAGTTTACCTTCCACATTCCTTTCTTACTTGGCATGTTTTCCTTGAAGTGATTCCATCCTATTATAACCAGAGACATTAACATATTTTACCGTGTCAAGAACACTCTAACAAGAACTTTTCAAAATAACTAGCTTCAAGTCCTTATTCTTAATTTTCTTAGACAAGTCAAAATCCATCCTATTCAAAAAACCAAGGATAGTTCACTCATATTATTTGCAAGAGATTGACTGATTTAATTTGATTTGTCTACTTCATCCATTTGCTGCAAAGATGATAAATCTGACTAGCCATTTGTAGATTGCCACAAATTAGGAACTTGTAACCATTGTCTAGTGTTAGGGTGTTGAGAAATTTTACTTCCAAAAGCCTCACTCCAACTATTTACAACCACATCTTGGGGTTTCTTAGATGTTATAAAAATGGATGTTGTGTGTTGTTTGACACCTAAAAGTCAAAATAAGAGATGGGTCAATTCCAAATAGATGTAAATAAGAACATCTATGTCACAAAAAAATTTATGTTGTAATTGACAAGTGATGCAAAAACAAATGCACAATGGGATTCCACATCTATTCAATTATTATCAATGATTAAATCTAGAAACAATAAAAAAATAAAGAAGAAAATATGGGGAATTTATTCATACTAAATAATCACTTATGGCTCTTAAAGAGTTTATCAAAAGAATAATGTTACAATATCACTCACTAGCACAATATACTAAGTCTCAGTTGTCAAGAAACAATCATATAGTAGAATGTTGATTCTGATATGATCATTTTATGATGTCAACAGTTTATGTCGTAATTCTCTACAAGGACTAGAAAAATATGAAATAAATTAATGCAAATCCAGTCACTGCAAGCCATATTCTCTATATAGACAAAACACTATAATTATGTCAGTAGAGTTGCAAATCCAGTAACTACAAGCCATATTCACTATACAGACAATGTTACAAGCCCATGCAGTGGCTTTGTTGGGTCATTCCAATTTTAGGATGATTTTATGACATGATAATTAGCTAGCATAGTTGGAAACTATTTATCGTTGTAAATGTTAGGTCAAGAGTAGAAGACGGCCTTTTGAAGATTTGCATCTTGTCTCTATTTCTGAGAACATAATACTCACATACTTGTGCATGAAAAATCCAGTTGCTGAGTTTATTATCTGACGATTCTCATATTGTTCTATCTTAAATTTCAAATATTATGATTCTTCTTGAATCATTGTTACAAATAGTTATTTTTGTTCTCTTCAAAACCAGTGAATTTTCCTATTCCATGAAAATCTTGAAGGCACAAAATAATTCTATGTATAACCATCATTTTTAAACTGATTCCTCATAGTGACTCCTACTACATAGAATACACCATTCAACAAAACAAAGAAAAATAAGAGATATTTTGAAATAAAAAATTACCTTTACAATTTACTAGATTCGTACCAGATTGATATATCTCACAAATAAAGGTTTAACATACTAAGTAAACCCAAGACCCAATGCTTGCAAAGTTCAGAAAAAAATCTTAAAGAACATAAATCAGACAATATAAGATATACCTTTGAAATAAAAATAATAATCATTAAATAAACACTAAAAAGCTCTAACAAAATAATATAAGAAAAATGCTGACAAACAATAGAATTGGTAAATCATAGCAAATCACCCATAATAAATTACAAAACACTACCAAGAAATGATTATATTAAAAGACCAATGCTGAGACATGGTAGTTGTTTTTGGTTCACTTAAGATTCACTATACACAAGAGTACATATCTTCAATTGTGTCATTATTTTTAGAAGTTCAATAGTAGAATGAGTTTAATCAACAAGGTTTATTAAAAAAATATAATAAAAACATAAGGTTGTAAACCTTTAAAACACAAATTATATTATTCAAGGAAAGAAACAACACAAATGAGTCAAAAAAGTCAAACCATCTATGACTAACAACTAATTGCTACACTTGACATTCATCATATCATACAAACAAGTTCTACAAGAGATCCATAATCGCTACAAGTGCTAAGAACTGTGGCTAAAAATAACACATTAAATTTCTATAGCTTTGATTACTTCCAAGTTCCAATGAAAAATCTGTTATCACTTCTATCATTATTTGAAAAAATAAATCACTTATCTCATCATTTGCAAAGAACAAAGGTTTAGAGCAATTCCATGGAATTTTTAGATTCATAGAATGAAGAGGTTTCACTGTTTTTTTGTAAAAAGCACAAAAGAGAAAATCTATTGTGTAAATACAGAGATGTGCATGGTAAGGAACAATACCAAGGCCCAAAATATTTGAAGGGGTTGTAGAGAAAGGGACAAAGGGACATTCCATGAAATCTCATTGCCTTTAGAAGTCAATCAAAAGAAGAGATAGTGACTACTGGAATAAGTAAAAATAGTGATCTTGAATATGGAGAGCAGTTATATGCAAAGATCTGAAGATAGTTTTTGTCATAGACAAGGAAGTCGTGACCTGATTCCATGAACAAACCATATGCCATAAAAAGGAAAAAATTATTGCTGGTAATGTTCAAAGCTAATAGATAGTGCTATTTCTGCATTAAAATTTTTTTAGCACAATTTAAAAGATACCAAAATTTATATTCAATGAAATTGTTTTGAATTAAAAGGTTATCATAGGTACTTACTTGGCCAATTTTGAAACTCTTTGAAGTTGCTCTGTGATTCATCAGACTTGTAACATCATACCGTACAGATGTTATTGACTTTTCCCACATTCCACCAGCCCTGTGACTGTGGCAGTGATTTGTATGGGTTTGAAGTTCACCATTTTGATCAATGAATGATTGCAAATGATTATCATTATTTTTAGCTTTATTTTGGATCCATTCTCATGAGTATTTATGGTGTATTTTGAGAGATATTGAAATTTTATTACAATTTGCTTGTAACATATAATTCTGATCTGTTGTTGACTGTAAGACAAGCAGTGAGTAATGAATGTAGACAAAACCTTTATGGTTTGAGAGATAGCATACAAACATATATGAATCCTTAAGGAAAAGATAAACAGTATTATTTGTTGATTTTCACACAGTTTCTCTTAAAATAGTTTCAACTTTTTACTTGTCAATTATTTAAATCTTCATAATTTTCCCCATGTCAAGTTATTATTCGATGAAATTTGCAAACTGTAGTTACAATAAAAACTAACGAAAAAATAACAAGCTATGAACAAGAACATTTGAAGTGAACTGTACATATGATAGGCTAGAAATCTACAATTTGTAACTGGATGATGCATGACAGTAACAATAGTTGCATGTGAATTTTATTACTAAAAATTACTAATGAATTTATGTATATACATTCAAAAAGATTACTAAAAAATTGAACAAATCATGTATATACCTGAAATATATAAGACCCAGTAGTTAAGCATAAAATGTGTGGAAAGAAGAGTACTAAAAGAGCCCGAATATAGTTGGGTTGTTATCAAGAAAAAAATTGATGTGCTTGTCTATCATTCCACATTTTTTCATACATGTCTACGCACTTACAACTACATCTGACAAAAATGCCTTTCGTTAACTTTTGGTGGATGTTCATACCTACTCCAAAGCTCCCTTTCTGACACAGACGAAATGCTGATCCACAAGACTACATTTATTTTAGTTATTTTGTCAAACAGTTCACATGCCTTGTTTATGCTTCCAAATTTTGCATACATAACCACCAGGGAACATATGGAGAAGTCATCCTGGCAGAACTGCGAGGTGGAAAAGTCTAAAGAAGCTGCCAATGACAGGCCTTCTAGAGGTGTTGTATACTGCTCTGCTAATTATAAGGATGACATTGCACACAATATATGAAATCAAAGGAAGAACCTCTAAATTATTATGGATGCACTCTCAATGATGGGGAAGGATCACCACTGCTTATTGCTTGGGATCTAAGATCTAAATCCCTACAATCAGATTAGCATCTTCTTCACAAGGTCTAGTTAGTTCTATTTGTGCATGGCATCCACCCTGCTTGTGCCAAAATGTAGGCTTGAAATGGCGATGCCAAAATGTAAGACCTTCAAGAAAAACCAGGAATAACACTTGTTGAACAGGTTCAAGCAGGGTCAAATTACCTGTAGTAAGGTGTTGATATTGATACAAGAATGTGGATGGTATCACTCTGGAAGAACTAGGGGCATAGGAATCACTAAAATCATTTTGAAAGTCATCGTTGCTAGTCCAATAATGTATGGAGATATTGTCAAGGTTTTGTTGGTTCTGTTGTGTACAAAGTCTGGTGATTACTTTCATATGTGAATTGGTGCTAGAATATTTATGAGGAAAATCAGCTACAGGTTTGATGTGGTAATGGATGAGGGAAACTATAAAGAACAACAGAAAGCACAATTCTACTTGAAAGATTATGCACCTTCTGTTCAAACATGGTTTTGATGTGGGTTTAAATTACCAATGATATAAACTCACATTGTTTTACTGATCATTTTCTGCAACTGGATGTGGATTTAACTACTTAGCCCACCATTATTAATCATGTGATTTGCTGGCAATATTTTTGGAATTGAATGTGAGCTTATCCATTGTGATCCATGCTTCAAACCTAAGTAATATGCTAGACATACTTCTACAGCTTGGATTTGGGTTTAAATGATTCAGATGTATTGGATATGACCTAAGGAGATTAAGATCATTTATTTGTTGGACATTGTTTTTCTTTTGGTGGTTAGCATAGTGATTTAAATAAAAGATACCAGTTTATTCCATGGACCCCAATTTTTCTTTTGTGCAATGGTGGGGAAAAGAGAACCACAGGGGTAACTTTGTAGTTTTGAAAATGGAGAAGGCCAATTTTTCAATGGTTGAATTGTAGATTCCAGAGGATGACAATTTTCAGGTTGGTAAGGGTAGGGTGTAAAAATGTCAAATAGTTCTCATGGGACCTTTTTCTCAAAGGTCATAAGGCGGCAAGATTTGTTGCTTGGCTTGCAATTGACATTTGGATAATTTTAGCTGCAATCAGAAAATGGCTCGCTCAGGATACTGATGCCAGGGAAAAATTTTCTCATCAGAGCAAGCTATACAGAATTATCAAGAGTTTCCTTGTCTTTTTAGTTTTGATGTTAGGTTTGGAAATGATGGCTTATTCACAAGGCTGGCATTTCACTTGACCAAATCTGCACCTTCCATCATCTATTGGTATAGGAAATTTGCACTTTCCATCGTCTGTAGGCATACAGGGCCTTTTCCATTCGATATACATGGCATGGGTTTACACCAGGGAAAAATATCTAGCCCACCCACTTCAGTTCATGACCAATGTCTGCATCATCTTATTTCTTATCCAGTCAGTTGATCGAGTGTTACTATGCCTGGGTTATTTGTGGATCAAGTTGAAGAAGATCAAACTGGTACCTAAATATGAGTTGGAAGCTGGAATTGATTTGGAGCAAGGCAACAATGGGGCTTATCCAATGGTCCTCATCCAGATCCCAATGTGCAATGAGAAAGAGGTATGTTGAGATTTTTTTTTAAAGTATATATAAACTTGGTGGGATGATGCAATTAGGACTTTATTTTGACTTAATCAAATATGGACTGGAAGAAGAGATTACTACAGGCTGAAAGATTAAAATCTAAACCTGTGATATTTATACCAGACGTAGAAAATAGACTGATTTAGACTCATTACACCCTCAAACACTCAAAGAACTGATTTTCTCTTATTTCTAAATGCCTGACTACTTAAAGCAATTTGATTTCAGTCCATGTTTACCAAAAGATGCAATTAAAATTCGAAGTGAGGTCTCATATATAATTCTGAAAATGAAAATAGACCTCAGTGAATGGTACCAAAACTATGATGATAGGCTGGGATCAAGCTATCTCTCTGGATCTAAAGCCTAAAATCAGATTTGGATTGTTAAATACCAGTCCTCTAATTCGAAACTGAGACCTTATCTTATTGAAAAAAGGTTGATATCAGACATGCAAACAAGTTAAATTCTCTTTTGGAGTGCTCTCTGAGATTCCAAAAATCAGAAATTTGATGGTGGTGGCAGTCTGAAATTGAAGCTTTCTCAGTGTTAATTGATTCGAAATAAAATCTCCTTGAAAATAGCAGCTTGAAAATGGATTATGAGTGACTGATATAGACACCAGTATAACCTTAATTTGCAGATGTAGGCCCAAAAATGATGGGACTGGTCTCTGTTATCCTCAACAGCCACAGTAACTGCAACAATTTTCTACAATCTGCCCTTGGAAATTTGAATTTCTGCCTTTACCTTGTATTTGCAATTAAAAAGATCTTCAAAATGAAGACTCACTGCCCTGCTCATATAGTAAAACATATGTACATGAGGCAGTTATTAACGCAATTAAACTTTAAATGCCAGCAATTTTTCATTAAATGGAGATTGCATTGAGTTTTGAGTCTAGGGGGTTTAGCATTTAATTTGTTTCCTTTTGAAGTTTGAATTTCAAGATCTTGCATTGGATCGAACTTGATAATGGATATTAAATTTAAGTCTTTCATTTGTTAAGTTTGAGGCAACACTCAAATAACAATGGGTTGTAACAGAAAAGTTAGGCCGTTCATGTGAAGCTGATTTGCTTGAATTGGTAGAAAATGAGACAGATCCTCATTTAGAACAGGCAAAGCATCATTGTAGTGTTTCATACTCAAACCTACAACTCCTCAACAACTTGAATGCACATCAGCATAAAAAACCACCAAAGAAGAAAAGTAATCAGAAATACAAAAAAGAGTTGGCTCTTGCTTTTCTCCTCCTAACTGCCTCTGCTAGAAGGGATTCAGTTCTATTTTTTAGTCTTTCAAGGGTTTTCTTTTCTTGCAGTTGGCCTAGATCTGATTGGGGAACAATTGTAGTTTATTTATACTTCATCGAGCAACAAGAAAGTGAATCTTTACTCAGGAACTCAGGTAATTGTATAAATGAATTTTGCCTTCTATGTCAGCTTTTGTAAGTTGTTCTACTTAGAGGCATACTTTTTGCTTGACTCCCTGTTAGAACAGGCAGTGAACAAGATCAGCTGCAAACCTAGACATGCAAGAGCATCACTTAATAGGGTGGAAGACAAGAATATAGCTTCTGCTCGATTCGTTTCCTAGTGTAAGAACAATCAATACAGGGCCACTTGGATTCAGAGAAAAGGAGTTTTCTTTTCTCATAAGTATGATAGTCTGGCAACATTGTCACTGATGCTCAAAATATCTTTATTTGATGGAGGTTGTAGTGGATAGATTAAAATATGATTACTGGATAGATTAAAATATGATTACCAAGAATAAAACTAGAATACATCAAATTTATAATCTCTAAAATTGGACTCATGAATACCAGAAAAAGAATCCAACTATGAATGTACTACCACCCACACACACACATTGTCATTAAGACTTGGAGTTTCACCAGAATTCTTATCAGATCAAATAGAGCTTGTTCTTACATAGATTAATTTCAAATATTCACAATTCTTTAAGCACAATTCAGAAAAATTTGGTAAAAACCCAACCCTTGGAGAATATCCATATCCAGTAACTAATTATTTCCATATTTATTCAACCTATTCTTCTCAAAACAAGATTTCAGATTGAAAAAACACAAGAAAAATCCATACCTATGAATTGTGGTTCATAATGCCTGGAGATTGTGCTGACATCTCTTTCCATAATATTCAAATCTTCCCAAGGAGCAGTCGCCCAGCTTGGGAACAAAATCAAGAATTTACCAAAACAGAAATACCAGATTTGCTAGGAGGCAACAGTTTATTAACTAATTCAAGAATACATACAGGAGAAAAGATGAACTTAGAATTATTAGGGTTGCTTAATACTTGAAAAGTTTTATTTTCTTTAATTAATTTATTCTGGCTAAATTTCATTTTGTATTATTTTATATTAACTTCACTTCATTTACTGAGAAAGATACAAACATAACATAAACATATACTGATGCAGAGCATCCACCACTCAGACTCCTGCAAGGACTTACTGTCCCAATTTTTACAATAAGGTTCCTTCAAGTCCTATTAATTATTACAATCTACTCTCCCCAACCACTCGACTCCACATACCATCATCCCTCAACCTCTGTTCATAACTAATTCACTGATTCCATTCACTGTGTCTGATTCGAAAACTTTGATTTCAACTTCATGTCTGAACACTCACTCAACCAAACCACTCCCATGCTTCGGAGAAATCATAATGGTCCATTAACAACACCAAACCTCTACTATCACATTGAACATCTCACTTGACTATGACTGTCCCAATCAACACACAACATCCACTTACTAAGGCTACTCTCATGCCCAGTCTATATCAACCCTGACTGTCCACTTCCTTGGACAATGCACATAAACTCATTGATTGTTCAATCCCCAAATATTTGGGACTCTAACCATCACAAAACTCAGAACTTTTCCCACACTTCTCAACTCTCAACACACTAATCTTCATGGTTCTCTTAACAAAAAGAAACAATACCAACCTTCCTTGTTGTCAAAACAATAACTCACTGGTCTTTTTGATAGACCTGTACACAGTCACCCGTAACATTTTACTCCGATTGAACTTCCTCGATCGCTCTGGTCAGATTTGGAACAACTTTACTCCCTCCAACATATCCAAAATTTGGCCAGATCCAACGGTTGAGTTGGGAGATATTCCCCTCACACCGAGACTGTAATTTTCTGAGACAATCATCCTCATTCCTCCTTCAACAACTTATATCTTCCTCCATCCAAAACTTGTGCAGATCAGTTCATGGTTCCCTGCAAACTCAAGAAACTATAATACACATAATCTCATCTTGTCTTTGGTCAAACATGGGGCCTTATTACAAGTGAACTTCTGTAAATCTACATTTTAATTAACTTGTTGTCCCCCTAGATGAGGGTTTTATCAGTCAACAATAAAATTAATATACCTTCTTTAAAACTCAGCGGAATATAATGCCATGAAAACCAAAACAAACTAGATTCAATGTTTAAGCACTCTAAATCACTGTTCTATCAAAATGATAACATTCAACCATTAAAAACCACTAAGAAAATGACTGTTACGCTGGAAAAACATTAAAAAAAAAGTGTAGGAAACCAAAATTTTATTGATCAAAAACTGATTACCATCACTCCAATCCCCAAATTCGACCATTGCAGACATATATAACTTATTTCCAAATAAGGAAACTGACAACCACCCATACAACTACTTCTACAACCAACATTGGATCGGTTTGTCTCTTGATCCTTGTGTTGTCAACATTGACAAGAAAGTTGTCAATGTGACAACTTACATTGTCTTTGCAACATTTCATTTGTTTATTGTTCAATTACATTCAAATGGTCTCTCATAGGCCTTATAGACTCAAAACATAATCAAATTCCTACTTTTACCCTCAAACCCTCACATTAGCCCTTTAGGCCTTTATTAGCCTACTTTGGCAATTTTGCATTCAAATGGCATTATTAGCCATGTTTACAATAAAATGATCAAATAGACTTCATGATCTTGATGCCTTCATATATTCTTCAATAGGGCCTTGTAGTGACCCCTTGTGGTCCTAGGTGCCCTTGCACCATATGCACTTCTATCTTGGTATCACAGCAAAATGAAAACATGACATAAGACAAAGCAAGGCAAAGATAGAGGGGAACTACATCTTATCCTATCTCTAACAACTGACTACTATACCTTCATGTTCCAGTGACATTTCATCATGAATATTAAAAGAGAAAAAGCTGACAAGAAGCTGGAACTGATGTTTTTAAAACTAATAAGTTTGTTTCTATGTGCAACTACACGTAAAAAATAATTAAATTAGCATTAGTGATCAGAATAAATATTAAGTGCAATGATGCCAGTGATATAACAAAGCATATAAGGTAACAGAAAAGGTAAACAATGCCATGATTGAAGTGTACAGAAACATAGATCAATGTCCATACAATGGCAGTTATAGCAATTTACATGGAGTAGTTACACATAACAGGAAATGCATGATGTAGACCAAATCATGTTATGATAGTTTTACCTCATTAAAGAGTGTCCTTCAAAATCAGGAGAAAGAGTATTCAATGTTATTAGATGTGATCGTAGATAAGTGCACAAAGGGACAATCAACTATGCATGTTCACCAAATCAGACCCAGAAAGAGAAGTGTAAAGCGTGCTACAAGGATAGCGACATGGCTCATTGGGGGATTTTTACACATAGTAGTTGTAGCATATGATAGTCAATATGTACGAAGGTAACGGTAATGGACTATCATCAAATATGACAATCACAATACATAAGTAATGCCACAACAGCATAGATTAACTCAAGATAGAATTATAAAATGACTACAACTACACAATGAATGAACATTATTATAGAATGTAGATTATTAGATACATGGGCATTGATACAATTTAGAATAGACTTATTATTTTCTATTAGAGAAAATATGATACTTTTCAATGCTAATATCAGGAAGAAATGAGCAAGCTACAATAAAAAGAAAACCCAGAAGCCTTTATTCAATGACAAAAGTTTTCCAAAAGTCATGCCTCACAAATACAACATAGATCTTTGATTAAAAGACAATGGTCACATGAATGTTTAAAACAAATACAGACAAAGGTATGGCCATATGTCTGTGAATGATAAGAAGAAACCCTCATTCTCAAATATGCAAAGGAAGATTCATATAAATGATAGAGAATCAAAATCCCAGTCGTGTAATCAGAATGAACCCAGCAAGATAGAGGTAGGGGGTTTCAAGATTTTTATACATAAAATGCCATAGAGAAGGGTATGGCCATGTACATGTACAAATGGCTCTAATGGGAAAATATATATAAACTCTTGTGTTTTATTTTTAATCTGATGCCAATATTGTTTAGAAAACACATAGCCCAAACTCTTTATAAAAATAAGTAATCTTCACGGATATGTAACACATTTTTGGAGCTAGGGAATAAAATAAATTCCTTAGAGAATTATTTAATACAAAGCATAGAGAAAAACACAATGTTTAGCCACGTCTTGAAGGAATACCTATAAAAAATGATGTGATCTGTAAGAAAGCCATGCAAACTTGTAAGGAAAAATGTCTCAGAGACTATCAAGAAAGCCTTTGTTAAACCCTCCATATTGGCACCCAGCGGAAGAGTTTCCAGAGAGCAAAAGGAGATGCAAAATGAGGAATGAGAGTGTTTTTGGAATGATTGTTGTGATAATCGGCTTAACCCCAGGGAAAATGATTGAAGTTCCCTCCAATACTTTTGATGCCAAAAATCAATTTTATTCACGTGACTAAAAAAATGGTAGAACATGATCAGTTTTAGTCATGTGACTAAAAATTTTAGTCACGTGACTAAAAGTTTTAGTCACCTGGTCATTTATTTGCCAAATTCTACTAGTGATCATAGACTTGACATCAGGACATTCAATGTTCTCACTTGTAAATGGGTTTAGTGGTTATAATCAAATAGATATAGCATAATTAGATTAGGATAAAACAAAATTTACATGTGCATGGGGGACATTCTGTTGGAATGTTATGCCTTTCGGTCTAAAGAATGCCAGAATGACCTATCAGAGGGCCATGATGACCATATTTCATGACATGATGCACAAGTTAATGGAATATTATATAGATGATATACTTGCTAAATCCCACTCAAGGGAAGAACATCTAACCATCTTCGAGAAGATATTTGTTAGATTGGAGTAATTCAAAGTAAGGTTAAATCCAAAGAAGTGTGCATTCGGTGTACAATCAGGAAAGCTACTAGGATATATTGTTTCAGAAAAAGGAATAGACGTAGACCTAGACAAAGTCAAAGCCATCATGGAGATAGGAGCACCTAGAAACATAAGTCAAATGAGATCACTTCAGGGAAGAATTCAATCCATCAGGAGGGTTATATCCCAATAAGCAGAAAAGTGCCACAATTTCACTCAAATCCTTCAAAAGGACACAATTTTCAAATGGGACAAGAAATGTGAAGAAGCCTTCACTTTGTTGAAAAAATATTTAATGAACCCTCCAACTCTGATGCCACCAATAAGAGGCAAGACCTTAATTCTATACATCTCAGCTATAGAACATTCATTAGGGGCACTTTTTGGCTCAGAAGGATGAATCAAGAAAGGAAAAGGCCATATACTACATAAGAAGAACTTTGGTAAAGTATGAGTTGAACTAAACCTTCATTAAAAGAGCATGTTTGGCCATAATTTTTTATTCTAAAAAATTACGTGACTATATGTTATCCCACAAGATCCGACCCATTACAAAGATTGATCCCTTGAAATATCTTCTTAGCAAAATAGCATTGAATGGGAGGCTAGCCAAATGGGTCATGGCTCTAAGTGAATTTGATATAGAATATGTGCACTGAAAGTCTATCAAGGGCCAAGTCATAGCTGATCAATTAGAAGAGTCACCTTTACAAGATGAACATCCAATTCAAGTGGAATTTCTAGATTCTAAAATCATAAACATTGAGGCAAAAATATGACAATTATATTTTGATGGTTCCTATACACAACATGGCTCTAGAGTCGGGATAATTTTTATTACTCCGCAAGGGTCTACAATTTTTAAATTATATAAATTTCTATTCCCATGCACAAATAATATAGCTGAATATGAAGCATTGGTCATTGGCATAAAATTGGCATTAGAATGGAAGGTGATAGAGCTACAAATTTATGGAGACTCTCAACTGGTTATCAATCAAATCAATGATGAATATCAAACAAAGATTACAAGTTGATACCTTACAAGAACATGATCAAGAATCTCAAGAAATACCTCACTCTCATCATATTTGAACAAGTACCAAGAGATAAAAATAAGGTAGTAGATGCAATGGCTACTTTGGCATCACTTCTTCAAATACCAGATCAAAGTGGCACATATGAATTCTTGGTAGAAGAAGTTGAGAAACCCACATTTGACCCTTCCCATCCTCATACAATTTTTTTACTAACTGGACATGAATCACCTTGGTATGGAGCCATTTACACCTACTTGAAAGACCAAATCCTACCTATAGACCAAACAAGGAATCAAAAGAAAAGATTTATCTACCAAGCCTCTCGTTATACCTTTATATTTGAAACATTATATCGTAAGGGTCTAGATGGAATGCTTTTGAGATGTCTAGAGAAAGAGGAATCAACTATAGCCTTGTAAGAAATTCATGAGGGGATTTGTGGGTTGCATTCGAATGGTTTAACCCTAGCTAAGAAACTTCTTAGGATAGGATATTTTTTGTTGGAAATATTCAAGAATCTCTAGGTTACTGAGAGGGGAGGGGTGAATCAGTAACTTCAAAACTTCTAACAGATTCAGATCTTAATAATATTAGATTGATAATCTGACTGCATGCATGAGTAACAGAAAGAATAAAATATTCATAACACTTAGAACATAGAGATTTGGTGACCCAGAAACCTTCCAAGTAGAAAGTAAAACTAGGTTGGGGATGATACCCACAAAACTTCAATACTGCAGTATAAAGTTTTCCGGTTAAGGCTTACAATGATCACTTCTGATGATCTGCCCTATTAGGAGCAATAAGGACTGCCAGGTCCACCTTGTTAGAGGTTTTACAAACATACAATGAAGTATGCACTCGATTAAGAGATTTTTACAAAGACTATTAAGTCTACTCGGTTAAAGGATTTCAAGCTGATTCACCTATTAGGATGAAACAGTAGATCTCTTACTTGCAACTATACTTGCTAATTGAGATTCTCTGATGTACTAATCACCTTCTATGATGGATAGATCTTTGCTGCTTCTTATACTGCTGTAGCCCTTTGTAATTCACTTATCTCTGGCTTTCTCTCTCTTTTTTTTTTATACTTCTCTACATCTTCCTTTTTGGATATGACATAAAACATTGTTTATATATCAATCTAAGTCAATTCCAAAACAATTACAAAGTCAGCTCTTAAACAAGTAAACACAAATATTACTGAGTCAGCCCAAATATAGTTACACGGTTACTGCAAACTAACTCAGTGACTTTCTGATACTCGGCGTCCACTGCATTACTCGGCATTGTCATGCACTCGGTAGAAGTGGAAGCTCGGTCCATACTAACCACTCGGTCATAGTTTCAAACTCAGTAAATACTGGAGACTCGGTAGATAAAGTGTTACTCGATAAAAACTAAATTTCCTATTTAACCGTGCAGCACTCGATAAACACTGTGAAACTTTGCGAGCTCGGTATGCACTGTTTTGCTCAGTAAGCTCTGTTCTACTCGGTAAGCTCTACTCTACTCGGTAAGCTTTGTTGTACTCGGTATGTACTATTCAGAATAAGTGTTGTCACTAATGACAATCATGCTTAACGCAAACAATCTCCCCCTTTGGCATTAGTGACAAAAACACTTATTGCCAAAACTTATATACAAGAATCATGCTAAATTTTTTTTTGATTTTTCAAAATTTATCTTTGTCAAACTGCTATTTATACATTTCATGACTCCCTTATATAGAGTACTTTCTCCCCCTTTCATATTACACACCTTAATCTTATACACTTTCTCCTATACATTTTCTCCCCCTTTTTGAAAATAATGCCAAAGGTGTATATACAAGTATTTTACAGGGAGAATCCAAAATGTGAAAGAAAATTAGAATGTACCTTTATGATTAGTGCCAGAGTTCTGTCCCAATTCTCTTGCAGAATCTTGCATGTTTGGAGTGCAATTTGGACTTCTGCAGAGAGTTCAATAATGTGATCTGCAATGGAAAATTGATTGTCATGGAGTAATGCTTTTGAGTGAACAATGTGCTTTTGCATTATGTCCATGATGGGAAGGATCATGTTCTGAATATCTAGCAGTGTTGACCGGATCTTTGTATCTTCTTTTAATAATTCCGACTGCCTATTTGATAGGAATGTGATTTTCATATGATGTGCAGAGCTTGAACTAGGTTCAAGTTGCAACTTCTATACACTATCCTTCAGATCCTCATCAATCTTATTCAATTTATCCTTGACTTCCTTAGTGAACTTGGCAACATTACATAGCTTAGCAACAAGTGAGGTAACATTGGAATAGGAGGACTCAATATCTGTCAAAACTGAAGATAATTGTACCTGATTAATAGCTATATGCTGAGCAACATGCTCAAGCACTTTATTGTCAAACTTCTTCTCGGCTTTCTCAAGAATCTTTTCTGATGCAGAGGAATCCTCATGGAACTTGTTTATTGCCTCAGCTAACTGTAACAAAATATGTTGAGAGGAATCAACTTTAATACCTAATGCTTCTGACAAAATATCCTTTGCATCTTCAATAATTTTATATTCCTTGTCCCTTTCTTCTTTTAGTTTCTTCTGCTTTGCTTTCTTTTGGAGGAGTTCACCAATGTTTTGCATTTGGTTTGTTGAAAGATTTGCAAAGTCTAATTTTGGAATCTCTATCTCCTCATCTAAGTCTATATCCTCTTCTACATTCTTACTCAAAAATCTTGTACTCGGTTGAGCCTTAGGATCAACTGTTATTGCACTTAATGCCTTTGTAGAAGTTATTGTAGACATTGTAGGACTAGTTGTGAAAAATGATAAACTACCAACTGGAATACTTGAAGGGCTCAAAACTAAAGTATTCACAATTGTAGAATCAAAAACTGAAATACTTACTGAACTATCCAAAACTGAGGTACTTACTGCTGGAAAACTTGATATGGAAGTAGGTACTAAAGTAGATACAGGAGACTGGAACTCGGTAAAAGAGGTGGTAGTCATTTCTGTCGATGATACATTGAGTTGTGCTAGTGATGATTTGACATTTGATGTATCTGTGGAAGTTGTCACAATTATACTTGAAGTTATCTCCATGCTAGGTGTAGCAACTTTTGCTGGAGAGTGAGGAAGTGAGGCAATGACTTCTGTAGCTATCCGAACAATATTATCTTCCTCATCACTTTTCTTGTCTACCTCGGTATCTTCTTCATGTTCATCACTGTCATCATCAATATCCTTGATTATCACAGTTTCGGCACTCAGTTTGTGAAGATTATAGATGTTTTTTCATGTGGCAGTGGCACTCTTCACAACTGACTCAATATCTTTGATCAAAATTAAACAATTGTTGAATTTGAGTGTCAACTTATTTTCATTATCTATCAATGCCTTATTAATTTCAGCATTTTTCAAACTTGGCATTAATTACCTCAAGGTTTGACCATAGATGTCCTTGACAGTTTGTCTTGCATTGGACCATCTCAACTAAATTTTGTTCAATAGAATTCCTAGGATTTGAGAAGCTATCTCTTCAGGTGAGTATTTCCATTTTCCTATTTTCTCGACAACAACATCTTCAATTTCCTGTTGCTCTTCCTCAGATCTGATTTCATATTTGAGAGATTTGAAGTTTGCAATTCCAGATTCTTCTCTCAAATCCTTGATCTTTTCTTTTAATGAAGGAGGAGGCCTTTTGAATACTATTTCTTCACTGTCTTTGCCTACCTTGCCTCTTGCACTCCTTCTTGTAAATACTGCAGAGGGTTGCTTGGGTGCCTTGGTGATAATTACTTTTCCTTTCTTCTTTGCTGGTACTTGTTCTTCTTCCTCCTCATCCTTTTTCTCTTCTTCTTCTTCAAAGTCCTCTCCTTTTTCCTCGGTTGACATTAGAGGTGTGCTAGCTTGTATTTTGGCCATCCTCTTTCTTCCTTTGTTAACCGCCTGTGGAAGCTTTATACTAAGCTCAATTCTCTCTTTAGCTTCTTCATATGTCCCAAAATATGGTGCCTTTGGATTAACAGGTTGATTAATTAGGGCTTCAATAATATTCTTGGTTTCATCAATATTTACCTCATAGGGAAGAGGTTTCACATGTACAATCCTTGGTTTTTCTGCCTGTATATACAGATTATCATAGTCCACCATGAAACAAATATCATCTTTGTAATCTTCAACCAATTTCTATGGAATCCGGAATCTATTGTTCATTTTCTCTTTAAATGATTCAAAATAGTTATCCATTATGCTTTCAAAATTGTCACCCATTTTTGAAATGTATTCATTCATTTGATAAAGAATCGACACATCTTTTCTCCATACTACCGTGCCTTTTGATGGGAAAAACTTTTGAGCATAGAACAATAAACAAACCGATAGTGAGCCAAACTTACATGGATTGTTCTTTGAGGTTTGGATGCTCTCCATGTTCTTGTTGAGCTATTTCAACAAAAGATCTGCTAGGTCAAATGATAGATTGTTCTTTACAATTTTATACGCTAGGTCAACTGCTTCACACGGAACACTATTCTGCCGACTTGCTATGTATATCTTGTGAGCTACGATATGTATACCAAACTTCAATTCTACATCAGTAATTCTGCTTATCTTCATACCTCTACCATCCCACTCAGCTAGGGTTTTCTCTTCCAGTTCCGTTCGACCTAGGGTTTTTGTAGATTTTGCCTTATCGAGCATGGGAAGACTACTGATTCGGTGAATCATCTTCTTCATAATATCTACTGGTTGCTCAAGCCATATTTTACCTTCATGTACTCGGCTGAGGATATATCTGACCCATTTTATCTGAAAGCTCTGAGGCAAGTGTGTGATGTGAACTAAACCCTTATCTTCCAAATGTTGATGCTCCGGTTTGAGAACACCATCGACACATAGTTCCTCATGAATAGTATCTATCTCTAGGGTTCCAAGCTCTTGAATTGTACACTTAAAATGACTGTGAATATCATTAATAAGGAGTACGTTAGGAGGGATCCAAGATTGAGCTCCACTCAGGTCTAGGGTTCTGGCAACTGCGGGCATGAGTTTGAAATCTGGTGCTTTCCATTCTCCATGAACCAACATTTCTGAACCTTTCTTCACTTTAGCGCTAGATGATGCTATGGTAGCTTGGTGAACACAGTAAATTCTTTGAGGAAAGAGAATATGTTACTAAAATATGCTTCGAAATGCTTGATTGCACTAGGAGACTTTTGTTTGCGGTGAATAGTGAACTTGATTTCACTCCTTTTGTTAAAACTTTGTCATTAATGCTCAGTATGAATTAGGGTATTGAATTAGACAGGCTGTCATCCACTATGAATTAATTACTCTGTGAAGACTCTGCAATTCAGTGATCATATGAATTCATACTTCTCTGACCTTACTCGGTAACCAAATGAAGTTAGGTTACTCCCGACCTTGCTCGGTGGTAACTGATACTGACCTTCTTGTGATCCTGCTGTATCTTGCATACTGATTTGGATCTATCTTCCTTTCAGTTCAGGAACTATTTTGGAATATGTCTATGAAGCTATAGTTCCAGTGCTTTCTTGGAGACTAGTTAGAGCTCATAGAGCCACTCCCTTCATTAGTGACTTCAGGATTGGTTTGCTCGGTAGGTTTAGGAATCCACTTCTGTCTCATCTGCTTCCTAATGTTATTTGCTTTTTCTTTCTTTTCATCATCAATTTTGCCTAAATTCATGCAATTTTTAGCTATGTGACCAAGCTTAGTGCAATTATAACATCTTATGGTAGAATCCCTTTTTCTCAAGTGGTGCCTTACACAATTCATGCCAATGTGTCCATATTCTCCACAGTAATGACATCTACACCAAGTGTTGTAATCCCAACCAAACATTGCTTTAATAATTTTTTCTATTGGATTGGGTGTTTTAGTTCTACATTCTGATGCCTTATGACCTTGTTTGCTACATTTGTGACATATGCCTTTAAATCTTGGTTTCTCCTTACATTCATTTGCTTTATGACCAAGCTGATTGCAATTGTAGCATTTTCCATTGAATTTTGCTTTTCCATTGCTCCAACATTTGTTTGAAGTATGACCAATTTTTCCACAGTGATTACAAGTAGGTTTTTTATTCTTTTGAGTACCTTGTTTGGAGGATTCACCTTCCTCTTTGTATCCAAGTCCTGCTTTTCCTTTTTTCCTATGAAGGTTTCGTTCATACACCTGATTCATATCTTCTTGAGATTTTAACATTCTCTCATTGATTTTCCTTTCAACATCTAGCTCACTCATCACTCTTAAATTGATTTTCTTTTCAGATCTCAGCTCTTCTCTCATATTTTCATTTTCTGATCTTAGAGTCAAGATTTCTTCATTTGCATTGGAGATTTGATCAATAATATTTTCTAGCTGAAGAGTTTTATTTTGGATTTCATTGTTCTTTCCATCTATTTCATCTTCCATCTTGTTTCTTTGTTCCAAGACTTCACAGAATCTTGTTGATTGAATTTCCTGTTCTCTTTTCAATTTTCTCACTTCTTCTTGCAGAGATCCACTCTTTTCTAGAAGTTCTTTGATTGCATTGTTTGCTTCATCTGAGCTGCTTGAAGGGAAAAAGTCTTCGATCTTTTCTTCAACATACTAGTGGTCATTCATCTGATTTGCAAGTTCCTTCCTTCTTTTTAGGGAAAGGGCAAGATGCTCTCTTGGTTCTTTGAGTTGAGTTATGGCCATTTCTAGATCTAGCTTTTCATTCTCAATTACTTTGTTCAGTCTGAATATCTCCATTGTCCTGAATCTTTTCTCAAGCTGTCAAACTTTATTCTGAGATCCACTAAGCTCTGATACCAATTGTTGGAAATATTCAAGACTATCTAGGTTACTGAGAGGGGAGGGGTGAATCAGTAACTTCAAAACTTTTAATAGATTCAAATCTTAATAATATTAGATTGATAATCTGATTGCATGCATGAGTAACAGAAAGAATAAAACATTCATAACACTTAGAACACAAAGATTTGGTGACCCAGAAACCTTCCAAGTAGAAAGTAAAACTGGGGTGGGGATGATACCCACAAAACTTCAATACTATAGTATAAAGTTTGCCGGTTAAGGCTTACAATGATCACTTCTGATGATCTACCCTGTTAGGAGCAATAAGGATTTCTAGGTCCACCTTGTTAGAGGTTTTACAAACATACAATGAAGTATGCACTCAGTTAAGAGATTTTTACAAAGACTGTTAAGTCTACCCGGTTAAAGGATTTCAAGTTGATTCACCTGTTAGGATGAAATAGTAGATCTCTTACTTGCAACTGTACTTGATGATTGAGATTCTCTGATGTACTGATCACCTTCTATGATGGATAGATCTTTTCTACTTCTTATACTGCTATAGCCCTTTTTAGTTCGCTTATCTCTTCCTTTCTCTCTTTTTTTTTTTATACTTCTCTATATCTTCCTTTTTGGATATGACATAAAACATTATTTATATATCAATCTAAGTCAATTCCAAAACAATTACAAAGTCATCTCTTAAACAAGTAAACACAAATATTATTGAGTCGGCCCAAATATAGTTACACAGTTACTGCAAACTAACTCGGTGACTTTCTAATACTTGGCGTCCACTGCATTACTCGGCATCATCATGCACTCGGTAGAAGTGGAAGCTCAGTCCATACTAACCACTTGGTCATATTTTCAAACTCAGTAAATACTGGAGACTCGGTAGATAAAGTGTTACTCGGTAGAAACTAAATTTCTTGTTTAACTGTGCAGCACTCGGTAAACACTGTGAAACTTTGCGAGCTCGGTATGCACTATTCTACTCGGTAAGCTCTGCTCTACTCGGTAAGCTCTGTTCTACTCGATATGTACTATTCAAAATAAGTGTTGTCACTAATGACAATCATGCTTAATACTAACAATTTTTGGCCATCTATGGAAAAGGACGCATGTCACTTTTCTAAAACTTGTCGTAAATGTCAATTTCATGGGAACTTGATCCACGTACCAGAACAAGAGCTTCCTTATATGACAATGCCTTGGCCCTTCTATCAATGGGGTTTGGATTTGATAGGAATGATTTATCCACCATCTTCAACTAGTCATAAATTCATCATTACTACAACAGAATACTTTACCAAATGGGTGGAAGTTGTACCCTTATCCACTGCCATAGGAAAGAAGATATCCTTATTTATACTAAATCACATAATCTTTCAATATGGTGTTCCTCATGCCATCATCACAGATAATGCAAACATTTGAAAAATAAGGATTTAAAAGAACTATCTACAAAATTTCATATGATACATCACTCATCTTCAATATATTACCCACAAGGTAATGGACAAGCAGAAGCTACAAACAAGAACATTCTAAAAATATTGGAGAGAACTATGGATAATTCAGGTAGAGATTGGCACATTCAAATAAACCTGACTCTATGGGATTATAGGACAAGTATCAGAATGCCAACAAGAGCTACACCATTCTCCTTAGTTTTTGGAGTAGAGATAGTTTTACCTTTAGAGGTAGAAATTCCATCTTTAAGAGTATCCTTACATGGTTTGATAAGTGAAGATAACTATAGAGTTGCTAGGTTACAAGAACTAGAACTGCTAGATGAAAAACAACAACAAGCCTTCAATCATTTGAAAGTGTATCAGAATTGAATGTCAAGGACCTATAAAAAGCATATCAAATCAAGGACATTCCAAATAGGTGACTTAGTTTTAAGAGAAAATCCCAAGAATCAAGCAGAAAGGGAAAAGAAAGGAAGATGGGAAGAAAACTAGTTAGGACCTTTTGTGATTACTTCAAGTTTTGGGACAAGTACCTATAAACTAGTTGATTGTGATGGAGAATAATTACAAGATCCTATCAATAGTATTCACCTAAAGAGGTTCTACACATGAGATAGATGAAAGGGTATAAAGAAAAAGAGTATAAAAAAAAACCAGATGGAGAGCACCCTATTTATTGTACATAGTCAAAAGAGATCTTGAAAATCCAAAAACATTGAAATGGAAAAGAACAGACAAATCAAAAATGTAGAAAAGAAAAAAAATAGTAGCAAATTGAGCATGAAGAAAGCCAAAAACATTCAGCAATGATCCTTCGAAAGATGTCTTGGTGAAAACCTATAAAATAGGTGCCTTGATAAAAAAATTAAAAAATATAAAATACAAAAAAATAAAGAAAAGAGGAAAAGTACCTTGGTGAAAACCTCGCGAATAGGCACCTTGGTAGCAAAAAAAAAAGGAAAAAAGATTTTAAAAACATAAAAAGAAAGAAAAATCCATTCAATCAGTGAAAACCTAGTAAACAGTCACCATTGAAAGTCCAAGTTAGTCTCATACCTAGTGCTCATCCTTGTAAATATTACATCTTCTAGAATTTGTATATATTGCATAATAAAACCCCACAGTTGCATTTGCAAGTACCTAAAGGTTTTGTCACCAATCCAATCCTAATCTTAATCCAATTTTCAATCAAATGCAAAATTTTGATCCAAGATCTCAAAAAGACCTTATCTTCATCAGGATTAAAAGTATGAAATGGATAGAACTATACTTAAAATATGGATTTGAAAAATATTTCAAAATTTTCTAAAGTGTTGACTTGATTGATGAAATCATGTCTTTCTAGCGAATCGATGAAAGTTTTTAAACTAGACTAGCTATGATGAAAACATGAAATTTTATTGATTTTTGAATGACTATCTTAAGATCAAAGCTTTGAAGTATGTATTATTTGTCTAAGGACATGATCATCAAAGCATCATCGAGAACTTGTACATATAGAGAAACCAAGATCTTTGTTTGCTTATGCAAAAGGATGCCTTGGGTATTTTGATATTAAATATCATAATACCAAAATCCACTTGCAACATAGAATCTGACAAAATCAGTATTTGTGCTCTCATTATTGACTCCAATCGGTAATAGTCATACCAAAGATAGGAAAGAAATGTAAGATGTGAGAACGGTATTCATATCATCATGGTTGAACTAGTGACAGCTGTACTAATTTTGGAGTTCCAAAAACTGCTCGATGATGAATATAAGCTCTAAATTTTTGAATAGTGATAGTTAGCTGCATACATCCTAGATTAAATGCATCAAAAGTATTTTCCTTTCTTAGCTCTAAAATAAATTTACAAGAGAAAAATAGAAAGGGGGTGGAGTTAAATAAAAAATCAAATGAACATCAAAAACTATATGTGATCGAGTGTGTTGGAAATAAAAAAATAAAACAAAGGTGCATTGCATTAGCTCACTTGTATTTGTTAGATTCATGTTATCTTGCATTCATTTAGGACTTTTTCATAAGTTCATTTATCTTCATTGCATTAGTTTGAATTACCTTTAATCTAAGTTTGCATCATTTTCATTTAAATTTATTTAAAGTTGCATTGCATTAGTTTGCACTCATTTTAAAAATTCATCTCATTTAGATAGATTCATTTTAAAACCATTCATAATCATTCCTATTAAACCATTAAGTTCATTTACAATTACATTACATTGGGAGGCATTCATTGCAACCATCAAAACATCTCATTTAAGTGGCATTGCATTTCATCATTAAGACATTTTAGTTGCATTCCATTAAAGTTCATTAAAAAACATGGCATTTCATATCACATTAGGTACATTCATTAAACATTCCTTGCATTTAAACATTGAATTATATTCAATTATAAGTGTATTGGGTCATTACATATACATATTCATTATACCAACACATTATATTATTGGTGATTTACTAGCAAGCTAGTGTTAACTGTATGTTTATCATTGATGACAACATATGGTAAGAAGCATGCAGTGTATCTCTATGTAGAGAGCCTTGAGAATATGATGTATATATATGTTATCAGCATGATACCATAGACATAGAGGTTGATTATGAGTACAAACAGTTGTGAAGAGGTTTGTAACAACAGGGTTCCTTACAGTGTTGCAAGCAGAGTTTTATATGTAATTCTCAGTATGGTTATGTTGGAGTCTTGCACATTTATATTTGTGTTGTAGAAATTTTTGTGTAGCTATGTCCATGGACACAGGGTTAGTTCTATAGTACAAGTTGAGTTATGATGTTTCTATTTTCTAGTTACAGTTTCCTAAGATTGTTTGTTGGAGCCGACATTGTTTACATTATTTTAGCAGTTGTGCTTATCATTATGATATCCATGTTTTGTTTAGTGTTTGATGATGAGTTGAGAATGTTTGGTTAAGAGTGCATAAAATATTTTAACTTGAGAATAAAGTTTCAATTAATTTGGTAGAGTCGACTATGTGAAGCAACATGTCTAATCATATTGGGTTGTGCGGTCCTATTTGTGTTGTGTGCTTAGTATAGCCATTGGAGATGTTGTTGGAGAGTAATATTATTTATCTAACATGATTTCAATAAGTTTCTAATAGGCCAACTTGATTATATCATTTGGAGAAGGATACTTATAGCCAGTCAGTTGTGATTGCTAAGTGTGATTGATAGAGTAGAGCAGAAGAAGCGAATGTATTAGAGACAATATAGTTGATTCAATCATCAATTGAGGATCTATGTGAAGAAGTAGAGAGTATATACTATTCATTGGAACTGATCAAGACAACAGGTCTACTTTCCAGTTCACCAAGATCCAGATATAGTGTGTATTTGTTATGCAGAAGGTTGCATCCTTCACCCTTTGAGCAGTGTCCTCCCAGACAGTGTGTCCTCACCTTTAACAAGGCTATTTATAAAATACCCTAACATGGTCTAACCCTTGACCAAGTCACTATACTTCATGCATTGTAAAGATCAACTCCTAACATTGTTGAAAGATATTCTAACAGGGATCATTATACTCTAGTGCAGTTTATATTGGGTGTTAATTCCTACCAAGGTTTTTTCCTATTTGGGTTTCCCTGTAACCAAAATTTTGGTGTTGTGTTAAGTGTTATCTTATTAGGTATTTTCTTAATGTTCTTCTGTTCTAAATTGGTTAAAGAATTAAATCTTGTTGATAACTAATTCACCCCCCCTGTTAGTTAACTCTTGGGACTATTCATAACATATCATTACATTTACATCATTGACATCATCAACCCATATAAAATTAATTTATCATGTAATCATCAATATTCATTCATTACATCATATAGGTACATCACATTTTGCATCACATTTGGAAACAATAAATCATTAAATTTATTATTCATTACTTATATCCATATCATCAAATAGATGCATCCATAAATACCATCACATCACATTAATCATTAAACCATTACATCATCATACAACATTAAAACATGTATCATATGCATCCATAAAGCATCATGTATCATAGCATTAGTCATTATACAATGAATCATTAAATCCATATTACATATATTTATCTATTCTATGTCATACATAAGACAACCATTTAAGCATAAATAGAACACGTGTATTCATATCATCAAATGCATTATGAAAAAGCATAAAAAGAAAGCATGTAGGAGATAGAATCATATAGATCTACATATCATATCAAAACACTTGAAAAATGAAGTCCAATGCATGATTATGTCATATAAAATAAATCTGTCGACAAAGAATCAAAGTCCATGGTATCATCATCAAAGCAATAAACATCAAGAAATCAAAACCCATCAAAGTATCAATAAGTACCAAAGTATAAAGAACATCAATGGATCAAAGAAGAAATTGAGTCCAATGTCTCGAGATAAAAAATAGATCATCATATACATCAATAAATGAAAGAATATATCATCTCAGGGCAAGTCAACTAGCAAAACTACCAGCACCATTGGCACAATTAGGACCACAATCAAGACCACAATCAGTATCTAGACCTCAGCTAGAACTTTCCTATAGCCTCTACTAACTCATGGTAGCCATAAATGCCTACATCATGCTACCTAGCTGACTAACCTATTGTAGATCTCTAACACATCAGACTGTAGAGCCTGAACATCTAATGCAGATGCTGGAGCTTATGTAGTAGGAGCCTATGGTGGAGCCATCAAAGAAGATGGAATGGGAGACAATGGAATGGAAGAAGATGGAATGGAAAAAGATGGAATAACTGAAGAGCATGGTAGAAAAGAAGCAGGAGCTTGTACTGGAGGAGCTTGTGGAGGTACTAGTGGAACTTGTGCCTAATCTAAAACAATATGCATAGCCTGAGCATCCACATCAGCTACTACCTAAGCACCCACCTTTCAGAATAATTTGACCCTGTGTTGGCCCCATCTAGCCAATCTATCTACACCAACCTAATATAGAGCTTTTTTAACACCACCATCTCGGACTCTGACCTAACCACCTCTCATACATACTCTACCACCCCTAGGAGGAATTGATGCAACAATAATCAATGGAATAAGAACTCTACCTCCTCTAATGGATCACTAACCCCATTGTCCCTGACGAGCTCATCTCCGAACACCCCCATCCCCATCCCCTCCATGATCATCAGACTCCTCCTCTATACTTGGCACTCACTCTGTAGGATCTATAAATATCCAATATAGGTTTCGAGCAAACCAATCAGCATAATCATCTATCATGTCGACATCTATGACATGATCCCTCATATCCTAAGGAAGGTGGGCCAAATACAACACCTCCTGACAAGCTATCCAATAATCAATCTATGGCCCCTAGAGTGACCTCCCTACCTATACTCAGGCATACAACACCAATCCCTGTGGCATGCCCTATGTCTGACCATACTATTGTAACACCCTCAGGAAGAAAAATCTCTCAATAATCAACAGAGTATGCCCTATCATCCACTAGGGTGCACACATAAAAGGTAGCTCCACCGCATCCTTCGGCCATGCCTCACTACCAATAAATGGTCACCACACAACCTGATCTATATCATCAATCACTTGTCTCTAGTAATCAAGCTTGCCCAAGTGGGCCTAAACTACCATCCCCTCGTACATCCAAGAAAAGGGCCAACCTAGATCATGATGTCGAATAGAAATAGGTCTAGTGATAAGGATGTGCTCCCATCTCCATAACTGCAAAAGAATGACCCCAATAGAGAGAGTCACTCCATGACAATACAAAACTAAATGCAACTTGTGATATAGTTGTGCTAGTACATAGGGGCCCCAATGAAATCATGGTGGCTATGCTATCATATCTTTAAGGATATGACCCCAACTAAATCCAAAGCCATTTTTCCGATGATCAAGAATGAGGAAGCCACCAATCAATGCCCCTAGAATAATAGGAAGAGTAGGGAAGGAAGGGAACTAAGCCCACTGGATAGAATCATCACCGATAGTCAGGTCCTGAAAGACTCACCTACAAGAAGTCCCATCATACACCTGATTGTAGTATATGAGCTCTCCATGGGTAGGGATGTAGAGGATACAATACACATCCTCGAGAGTGATCGTCATCACCTCCATCAACAAATGAAATATGTTATAGTTAGAGTACCACCTCTCTACCATAGCTGTAATAAGGCCCCGATTCATGCAAAATCAAAGAAGGACAAGAAGAAATGACAGCCCACATTTTCCAATCAGCTAGCGATCTGGACCACTTAGGTCATCAATCATCTCAAATAGCAAGGGATACAAACCTCTAACCCCGAGTGATTTAAGCCCAGCCTACAAAAAGCAAGTTAAACACATTAGTATTGGAAATCATTATATTTTGTATTGTGCAACATTTCAAAATTATCAAACCACAATCAATTTTCCTGACTCTACTAAGAGAGGACAGAATATTTATCATCACCCATCATCTAAATGAAGATTGACAATCAAAAATTCAAAATAACTTGACTAAAACTAACATCCTATGACTTACTACCAAATTAGGCTTGTTACCTAAGCCAAGGGACTAATTGATGATACCAGATGGTTTGGAAAACTGACTTAGTAGTTTGCCTTTTTTAACCAAATAGGGTAAAAGTGCTATTTAAATGAGTAAACATGCTAAAAATAAAAAGTATAGCTAAACATGGTAAATGTGCATAAGTAATGTTTAAAAACACTATTTAAATGTGTTTGTGCTAGAGAAACTAGTACGCACAACAGGAATCACCTGTATGCACTGCTAAATTGCTAATTTGCACTAACTAATTTGTATGCGTAGCAGAAAATGGAAAATATGAAATAGGCCCTAGTTCAACTATTTGTACGCACAATTAAAAGTTGTGGATGCACTGCAGAAAACTATAGAAGTGCTAAAAGAAGATTGTACATGCAAGAGAAAGTATTGAATGCACAATTTTAAAAAGGAAAAGAAAAAAATTAGGTTTTTGTTGGCAATTTCGCTAAGTTAGATATCTAGATGTTTTCATTATGGCAACATATGATCTATATGAAGACCGCATATGACAGAGTGCAGAACTAAATTGTCTAAGTGTAAGCAACATTTTCCCAACCTAACCAGACACAATTTTGATTAGCGATGTTGATATAAATAAGTTCAGTGCTTGTGCACTTGAACATGGATAGTATGATGTATATTGATGACTCACTTGAGAGTGCAAGTCTATACAACTTGTACGTAAGAAGTTATTGCAGTATTACCAGAGACAGAGTTGAAGTTGATAGGATAAAGAAAGAAGACATAATTAGTAAATAGTTAAGGGATTATTTTGTTTATCAAAATAATGACTTAATCATATAAAGGGATGACATCCTAGATGTTAATATGTATTTTGTAAAGTGCTTTATGTTTTGTAAAGCCAACTGTAAAAGTTATTATTTTTAATAACTTGTATAAATGTAAGACATATGTAATGTGAAAAAAGAGAGTAACATATGTACACGAAAGATATTGATGCGAAGTTGTAAATTGTGAAAGTCAAGCAAGAAGACTTTGTATATGAAAGAAAAGAAATAAAAGGTTATATACCTTGCCCTTTTTGTAATCATAAATCATTGTACATTACATGTTTGGAAAGTGGGCTCATCTTGTAATCATTTCAATTTGTACTACCAACTCTTATCAGGGTTGAGGCTTCTAACAAGGCCTAGAGTCCCTTAATTAGGACTGAGACACTATATGTATGTAATAGGCTCCTAACAGGGTCATCATCCATAACATGATACTTTTGATTAGTGAATTGTTGTGAGTATCATCCCCACTAGGGTTTTCCCTTGGCCAGAGTTTCCTTGAGAACAAATAATGTGTTATGAGTTCATTTTCTTGATTTCTATGCATGTTATTTAGTTTACTCTATTGTGCAATTATCAATTTAATCTATTATATCCATAACTGGTAAAAAGTAAAAGTTTTTAGAATACTAATTCACCCTCCTCTTAGTATTCCCTATTTCTAATAATTGGTATCAGAGATTTGTTACTCAGAAAATAATCATTCATAAAAAGCCTAACAGCTTGAGTAAGATCTCTATGGATATGGATCGGCTACAGAAGAATCTTGAAGAAGCTCTTAAATAGATTGATATACTTACTGAAGAAAGAGATACTCTGAAAGGAAAATATGATGATCCAAAGAACTATTAATATGATTTAGAACAAAAGAGAGGGGGGGTGAATCATTTGTTCTCAAGTCCAGATGTATAAAAAAAACATTAAAACTCTTCAACAAATCAGATCCAACAACCAAAAGCTACTTGGTTATTACTGATTGCATAACATAAACATATAATAGTGTAGTCCACTATCCAATAGTATCTAACTTGTAAAACATAGAAATGTTCAAACCAAAACATTCAAACAAGTATTAACACCAATATTTATAGTGGAAACCCAATTTGGGAAAGACCACTTTGTAACATGTTACTATTATTTTCACTCTTCTAAAGTGAGCTCTGTAAAAATCCAACCCTGTCAAAGATTACAAACACACTATCATGTGTAACCCGATTAAAGGATTTCAACCACTTTTTAAAAAGTGCACCTTGTTATAGGACTTACATACATCCCATTAGAATGCAACCTTATTCAAAAGATTTATACAAATGAATGTTTGATCAACCTCTATTAAAAGGATTTTGAGTAATACAATGGTTAGAAAGTAACCGTAGTATTGATCTGAGAAACATACAACTCCCTTTTCAAATATCAGATCCAATTCCATACACATATGCTAGCTTACTGACTATGAACCTTTTCCATCTCCATCATTGATCTACTCAGAAATCTCTTCAAGCAATCACACCACTTCTCCTTCAGCCTTTTATTCTTAGATAGTCAATAACATCAACAATACTTCTAGCATCCACTCACTCAACCTCATGCTTAGGTTTCCTTAATACTTCCTCAATTAGGTCAATACATCTTTTACCACTTAATCTCCTTCATAGATCTTAGGGTTAGGTCAAATTCATTGAATCCTTCTAACTTTATGTTCTTCATCTATCCTTCTAGAAATATCTTAAATCTCTTAATAGATTTACAATAAAACATTTTACAGTGCAATAAATGCTTCCATACAATCAATAAATAAAGACAACATGTTTTACATAATCCAAGAATTCAACTATGTCATTTGGAAATTTGAATTCTTCCTCAAATGCAAAATATTGATGCTTGGTCAATACAGTGTTCAACTCCTCAATCTTCATTAGAAATCTTGGTCACCACAAAAATTGTTTCCTTGGCAATTATCTGATGTTCGGTCAACACTAATTTTACTCAGCATATACTAGCTCGGTCAATACTAACATCACTTGGCTTAAACTAGATTTCTTCACTTTTGCTTGGTTAAGCCTACCAATTTAGTCTTCATTCTTACTTACTTAAACAATACATTATCTTATCATTGTGCCACATAATCAAGTACTCATTGAAGTATCACAATAACTCAATCTTTCCTTAGGTGCTATTGTTACCAACCTTGTCTATCCCCTTCTCAACAATCAAATAGATATAGTACTTTCTTAGATAGAAATAGTCTTACCAATTAAGGTTTGACATCAATGACAATACAACAATTGCTTCAATTGTAGTTTCCAACAATCTACCTCTTTGGCATTGATGGAAACACCATATGAATAACACATGAATTACCAACCAATCCAAAACTTATCTATCCATCAGAATTATTTATAATATCCTTAGCTTCATTCTAATACAAAATCAATTAGCCATATTTGTTTGACCATCCACTGAAATCTCTCCCTCTTACTTGATCTTCCATGAAATCTCACCATGTGTATTAATCTATGATCTCTCCCTCTTTGAAAAAAATGCCAAAGCAGCAACTAAAACATACATCCTGTAGATGTAGATATCATTTTTCAGTTCAATAATAGTATTTCTCCCTCTATCATATTTTCTTATGATTGATTCTTGGCTTTGCCATACTTTTCACAACTCTAGGCTTTTCCTAAAGTGTGACCTATCTCTACATCAATTTGTTAGATACTCTTTGTAGCACATTTGATGCAGTGCTCCTAACTTGACTAGGAAACCTCAGTTAAGGGAATAACCCCTAATTGACTTGTCAGATATTCATGAGCTTCTTTAGGTAAAAATTTAGTGAATATGTCTTCTAGTTGTACTTTTGTACTCACATATTCCATCTAGACCTCTTTATCTTGTACCAGTTCCCTTAGGTAATGATACTTGATTGCGATGTGTTTGGTATTTGTGTGGATCATTGGATTCTTAGAGATGTTGATAGCACTTGTGTTGTCACAGAATATGAAAATTGGTTCATTGATTTCTTCTTTCATGCCTACAAACAATTGTTTTATCCATACCAAGTTTGAACAGTTCACTACTTCAACCACATTCTCAGCTTCAGTAGTAGATTGGGAAATGCAGTTTTGTTTCTTTCTTGTCTAGGAGATGAATCTTTGTCTAAGAAAGAAAGCTCCACCACTAGTACTCTTTCTATCATCCACATTTCCTTCCCAATCAACATCTATATACACTCTTAGTTCAAACTTTTCATGCTTCTTGTAGTATAATCCATAGTCATCAGTCACTTTCAAATATCTCATTATTCTTTTGACAACTATCATGTGAGTTTCCTTAGGATTGGCAGAGAATGTTGCCACAATCCCAACAACTAAAGCAATATCTCATTTGTTGTGTACAACATATTGTAGCTTTCCAATCATGGATCTATACAAAGTCTGGTTTACTTATGTAGCATCATCATTTTTAGACAACTTTTGTCCAGTAGCCATGGGAGTACTTACTAGCTTTGAATCTTCCATACCAAAGGTTTTTAGTATCTCATGAATATATTTAGACTGGGCGATGAAAATTCCTTTCTCCATCTGATATACTTGTAAACCAACAAAAAATTTGATCTCCCCAAACATACTCATTTCAAATTCAGTTTGCATTTCATTTAAAAATTTCTTACACAAGGCATCTTGTCCACCAAATATAATATCATCTACCAAAATCTTAGCCAACAAGATTATTTTACCTTCTCCATCTTTCATGTATAGATTGCTTTTGTCATTTGTCCTTGAGAATCCAATCTATATTAGGTAGTTGTGAAATTTCTCATACCATGCTCTGGGAGATTACTTTAGTGCATACAATGCTTTATTTAGTTTGCAAACCATGTGTCTATTTTTTGGATTAACAAATCCTTCTGGTTGTTCAATGTATACCTCTTCCAACATACCATTTAAAAATGCAGACTTAACATCCATTTGGTATACCTTTAAATCTTTGTAGGCAACATATGGAAGTAAGGTTCTTACTCCTTCCAATCTAGCTATAGGGGCAAATGTCTCCCCATAATCTATTCCTTCTTCTTGTGCATAGCCTTTGCATACCATCCTAGCCTTGTTTCTTATGATTTGAACATGCTCATTCAGCTTATTCTGGAACACCCACTTTGTTCCAATGACATTTTTATTTTCTAGTCTTGACACACTAGAGTCTAGGTATCCTTCTTCTCTATCTGGTCTATCTTCTCATTCATTGCTTATATCTAGTCTTCATTTTCTAATGCCTCCCTTGTTGTCTTAGGCTCAAATTCACATAGTAAGCATTTGAGATCTCTTATCTTGCTTCTGGTCAAAACTCCAATATTTTTGTCTCCAATTATCTATTTAGGCTTGTGATGTCTCCTTACATATTTTGCAAAAATAGGTTTTTCTCTCCTTTCATCTTTCTCTTCAGGTTCACCAATTAGATTGTTAGATTCAATTTTGAATGCTCGACAACCTCTTCCTAATACTCGATAGCTTCCTCCTGTTGCTTGACATGTTCTTCTTCTCTCTCAACATTGTTTTCCTGATGCTCGATATTGCTTACCTAAGACTTTACATCAGGTGCAAGTTTGTCACTTGCCTCTCCTTCCTCTATATACACAAAAGATCTATAATCTTCTGGTTCTCTTTTGCTATCAACTTCATTTTTCTCTTCATACTCATCAACTTTGACATTCATACTTTCCACAATTTTGTTAGTGTTAGAGTTCAAACACTTATAAGATTTACTTTTTGTGTAATAGCCTAGGAATATGCCCTCATCACTTTTAGCATCAAATTTCCATTCCTATTGTCCTTTAGTATGTAGCATTTTCTTCCAAATTTTTTAAAATACTTTACATTAGGTGCATACCCATGCCATAACTCATAAGGTGTCAAATTTGTACTCTTTTTGATCTATAATCATTTAAGAGTATAAACAATTGTACTTATGGCTTCTCTCCAGTACTTTTGTGCAACATTCTTTTCAATCATTAATGTCCTTGCACAATCCATGATAGATATGTTCCTTCTCTCTGCTATACCATTCTATGGAGGAGTTCTTAGTGCAGACATCTATCTTTTGATCCCTCTATCATTGAAAAATAGATTAAATTCATTGGATATAAATTCTCCACCTTGGTTAGATCTCAGACACTTTAGGTTCCTACCTGTCTCTTTTTCAACCTTAGCCAAGTACCACTTAAAAAATTTAAAAGAATCAGATTTTTCTTTTAAGAACATTAAAGTCATCATTCTGGTATAATCATTGACAAACAGGATAAAATATCTAGCACCACAATAGTTTTGTACACCCATAGGTTGACAAATTTTAGTATGAACCAAATCTAAAGCATTCTTAGAAGTAAAAGTCTTGATCTTAAAACTAGACTTTGTCATCTTACCCAACTGACATTCTTTGCACATTACATTCTCAGGTTTGTTCAATCTAGGAAAACCTCTCACTTTCTTCTTCTTACTAATTTCTACCAGATTATCAAAATTAACATGACATAGCCGCTTATGCCATAACCAAATATCATCAAGTTGTGCAATCATACATGTTTCTTTAGATAGGTCTAGATAGAAAAAATTACCTCTTGTCTGTTCTCCACTTCCAATTAGTTCACCAGTGGCATTAAATATTTTGGCCATCCTATGATGAAATTCCACTCAGTAGCCAATGCTATTAAGCTATGCAACACTCAATAGATTATAATTAAGACCCTCAACCCAATAAGCATTCTCACAAGTGATCTTGTCAGTCAGCTTAATCAATCCTTTACCTCTAACAGGACATGGTACATCATTACCAAATTTCACACTTCTACCTTTATAATGATCTAAGGTATCAAACTTACTCTTGTCACCAGTCATGTGATGTGAACAACCACTGTCAATAATCCATTTATCATTTTTTTTCACATAAGATATCAATGCAGTTTTATCATCCTCATTAGACTCATCTTTCAATGCAACATAGACAACTTTAATTTTAAAATCATCACTATCAGTGTCGGTCTCTTCTTAGGCAATTTAGTAGGATTTCTTACCTTTTCCTTTGTAGTCCTTGTACCTTTGGTAACCTCTATATTCTATTTTTTCTTTATGCTTGATGTCTCTTTCTTCATCCTTATCATCCCTATCAGGACATCTAGCAGCTATATGACCAACAATATTACATGAAAAACATATAATAGGGAGTTTACCTTTGTACTTTCATTTTCCCCTTTTTAGTCTTCTAACCATAAGAGCTTCTAGATCCTCAAGTTCTTCATCAGATGTGTCACTTTCACTTTCACTCTCACTGATGCATCTTTATTTTTCCTTCTTTGTCTTACTCAAAACCATTTGTGACTTAAAAGTAGATTCAACATTAGCAACAGTAAAGTTATCATAGTTAGAAAGTTCAAAAGTAGTAAGCTTACCAACTAAACTTTCCAAAGTAAGATCATTATTAGGGTTACATCTAGATTCCTGAATTGCTAAAATTTTGATGGTATAAATAGGATGCAGAGTTCTCAATACTTTTCCAATTATAGTTTCATCATCAATAGTTCTATTTTCTCCTCTAATAGCATTTACAAATTCTCTTATTCTACCGCAATACTGTGCAATATTCTCACCTTCTTGCATTCTCATTTCATCAAATTTACCTCTTAGGCTCTTAGCTTTTTCTCTCAGTACATTAATGTCACTGCCATAGATGTTTGCAAGAGTGTCCCACATTTTCTTTACATTAGTGCAATCTTTGATGTCTTCAAATTCTGGATAACATAGGGTAGATGCAATCTCCAACATTGCTTGGCTGTGCTCTTGTTTAGCTCTCATTTCCTTGGCAGTCAGAGGTGCAATAGGTGTGACATAGTCATGCTCAAAATAATACTTTTTAGAATCACCAATACCAGCTAGATGCAACTTCATCAAACTTTTCCATGCAGGGAAGTTCCCCTTATTTAGCTTCGGTAACTCCTTCTTATATATCCTAACCATTTGCTCCAAGTACCTTTAAAATTGTTCTCTATAAGAACCAACAACTCTGATACCAATTGTTAATATGATTTAGAACAATAGAGAGGGGGGGTGAATCAGTTATTGTTAGGTCTAGATGTATAAAAAAAACTTTACAACTCTTCAACAAATCAAATTCAACAACCAACAGCTACTCAATCATTACTGATTGCATAATAGAAAAATAGAATAGTTCAGTCCACTATCTAATAGTATCTGACTTTTAAAAAAAAGAAATTTTCTAACCAAAACATTCAAAAAAGTATTAACACCGGGATTTATAGTGGAAACCCAATTTAGGAAAAACTACTTTGTAACATTTTACTATTATTTTCACTCTTCTGAAGTGAGCTCTGTGAAAAGCCAACCTTGTCAAAGGTTACAAACACACTGGTGTGACCTGGTTAAAGAATTTCAACCACTCTATTTAAAGTGTGCCTTGTTATAGGACTTACGTACAACCCATTAGAATGCAACCTTGTTCAAAGGATTTATACAAATGACTATTAGGTCAACCTCTATTAAAAGGATTTTGACTGATACAATGGTTAGAAAGTAATAGTAGTATTGATTTGAGAAACATACAACTCACTTTACAAATATCAGATCCAATTCTGTACACATATGTTGGCTTATTGACTATGAACCTTTTCCATCTCCATTACTGATCTGCTCAAAATTTTTTTCAAGCAATCACACCACTTCTCCTTTAGCCTTTTTTACTTAGATATTCAATAACATCAATAATACTTCTAGCATCCACTCACTCGACCTCATGCTTAGGTCTCCTTAATACTTCCTCAATTAGGTCAATACATCTTTTTTTGCTTAATCTCCTTCATAGATCTTAGGGTTAGGTTAGATTCATCGAATCCTTCCAACTTTATGTTCTTCATCTATCCTTCTAGAAATATCTCAAATCTCTTAATAGATTTACAATAAAATGTTTTACAGTGCAATAAATGCTTCCATAAATCAATAAATAAAGTCAACACATTTTACATAATCCAAAAATTCAACTATGTCGGCTGGAAATCTGAATTCTTCCTCAAATGCAAAATACTAACGCTCGGTCAATATAGTGTTCAACTCCTCATTCTTTATTAGAAATATTAGTCACCACAAAAATTGTTTCCTTGGCAATTATATGGTGTTCACTCAATACTGATTTTACTTAGCATATACTAGCTTGGTCAACACTAACATCACTCGGCTTAAACTAGATTTCTTCACTTTTACTTAGATAAACAATACATTGTATTATCATTGTGCCACATAATCAAGTACTCATTGAAGTATCAAGATAACTTAACCTTTCCTTAGGTGCTATTGCTACCAACTTTGTCTATCCCCTTCTCAACAATCAAATAGATATAGTACTTTCTTAGATAGCAACAGTCTTACCAGTTAAGTTTTTACATCAATGACAATACAAAAATTGCTTCAATTGTAGTTTCCAACAAGAACCTTATTGAGAAGTTAAAAAGGAAGCTGGAAGAACTGAAATCAAAGAAGGAATCTACAATTCAAATTGAAGATTGTGATGAAAATCTAGAAAAATAAAATGAGATCCTTTAACATGAATTAAAGATAGTAAATCTAAAATTGAGTTTGAAAGACGGAAACAAAAAGAATGAAGAAAATTTGAAATTTGAGAATGAAGATTTGAAATCTAAACTTTGTAAAGTGACATCTAAACTTGAGAAAACAAAATTACAGTATGCTGAACTTGAAAAATATAATACAATTGTAAAAGGTGAATTGACATAGTTTAAACAACAGCTTGAGAGACTATATTCCACTAGTGAGAAGATTGATGAAAAAATGTCTTATAGAAAGCCATTCTATGATAAAACTAGTCTTAGATTTAACACATCTAAGGTAAGTGAAGAAAGAAAAGAACCAGATCTGAAAGTTTTTGAAAACATAGATGAAAAGAAATCTGATGAAGGTAACAAATTTGAGGATATACCTAAAGAAGAAGAACCACCTAAACAAGAAGAATCATCTAAAGGTACACAGAGAGAATTTCAAGGTAGATTTTTTGCATGTAATACTTTTGGTCATATGAAGAAAGACTGTACATGTAAGCAATTCAAACCTCTTAATGGTTATTGTTATAATTGTCATGGTTTGGGACATAGAGCTATTGAATGTAAGAAGCCTAGTTCTAATGATAATAATAATAGTAGAATGTTTAGAGATACTAACCATGTAGATAAGAGACCTACTGAAGATATGAATAGAAGAAATGGAGTAGTATGTTATAGATGCAATAAGATTGGACACATTAGTAGGAATTGTAGATCACAAATCAACTAGACAAGACCAAGATATGGAAACAATAGAATAGTTTGTCAGATATGCAAAAAATTTGGCCATACAACAAGGTTTTGTAGAATGAATAACATGAGAAACCCTAATCCTAGAAGTCATACAAGGACAAATGAGAATGCAAGCAATAGTCAAAGAGTATGTTGTAGTAATTTAAAAGAAGTGAAATTTGTTAAAGCCACATATCAAGGAGACACTTTCAACACAGAAGGTAATCAGAAAGGTGAAGTATCTAATGGTAAGAGTGAATCTCTTCTTAACCCATCTCAAAGTACTTAATTCATAAAGAATGCATTAGAATAGGAACTTAGGATAGTGTATAAATTAGTATAGGATGAATTGAGTCTTGCACAGTTAATATAAGGTAGTATGTGATGTAATGATGATATGGTTAAGATCGCATGAGCTAATACAAAGTTATGCAAGTTTGCAAGAAGTTTGAAGTTTTGCAGGAAAGCAGGAACATCATTTTGGAAAGAAGCGGCAAAAGAATTGAATGCAATGTTAAAATCTTGAAGTTAAAATCTTATGATCGGTATTAGTTAATCATTTAAGTGACTACAAGTGTTAAGAAGATCGAAGCAGTAGTGATTGAAGGAAGTTTGAAGGATTTGGTGAAAGAACTTCGAGCCAGATCTACGTAAAGCCCTAAATTGTGAAATTAGGGTATTTTACTGAGAAAATCTATCAGTCAGTTAGAGAATTTCCAGAAGATATGGATGTTTCATTTTTTTGCAACATAAGAGATACTATTAGACCTAAGATCAAAAGGGAACCAATAGAACCCTTGGAATAAGACCCTAGACTAGCATTATCATCTGTACCAGATGGAGTTCTGCATTTAGAGAATGTTAGAGGCTATGTGGGATGCAAACCTGAAACCCTTAGTGAAAGTGATTTTACTAAGGAATATGAGAAACTATACAATTAGGATATGTCATTGAAAGTAGGGTTTGAACATTTGAATGAAAATGAAATCGTAAGGTATTCACTACAACATGAATTTGATGATGATGAATGCACCAAAATCATTTTGAGTAGAATTCATAATGGGAAGTTTTGGTTAGATGATAAAGTGATTGATATAATAGTTGACCTAATTCATGAAGTAACTAGTTTATCAAAATATGGAGTTATACCATTTAATGAGTAAAATGTGAAGAAAACTGTACTGGACAATACTAACTCATCTTACAATGTTAGAGGAATAGTAATCAGCAAGATACAACAAGTTGATGTTAGATATTTATGCAAGATCTTAACATCCAAGTTTTTTGCTAACTCTAGAGAAGATGACATGGTAGCTAGAATGATTCATGTAGCCTATTTGATGTGTGCTAATAAAGTTCATGTGGATATGTGTGAAATTTTAAGAATTCAGTTATTTGAGAACCTTGAGAAGATTAAGAAGACTAAAAGCTCACAGTTTCGATTCTCATCCTTAATTACATATATGTTTTTCCATTTGATGAGAAGATTTCCATTCACTATTGGAGAAGACTGGAATGATAACAAAACCACCATGGAAAAAATTAAGGTGTATCTGAGATACTCTATAGACAAGGTTAATGAGAGTGTAACCTTAGTAATCAAATCATTTCAGAACTTGATGAAGAAAAGATCAAGGATCCCACGGGCTATAATTGAGAAGTATAAAAATAAAATATGCTTTAATGTTGACACTTAATTTACCTTTATTGAAGCAGTTGAACCTAGAGTAGAATTGTTAAGAATGAATACTTGGCAGCCATTCTGTAGTAGTTGTTGTTGCATTCATGACTGTAATTGTCATTAATGTCAACACAATGATCTTCTGGAGACTTGCAGAGAAACATAGTGTTTTGATTAGCGCATGTGTTATATTGAAATTGGAGCTATGTGATGTTGAGGTTATACTCTTTGATATGTTATATGTTTATGGTTAAGAACACAAATAGTAAGTCATTTATTCATGGAAGTTATAAGAATTTTGGTGGAAGCAGTATTCAGGCAGTGTTCCTGAGTAGTGGTTTGCGGAAATCGGATGATATCTCCTAATTGGGATGGAATCTAGTTTTTCACAGTTAAAGGGAAGCTAGAGACACATTGATAGTGATGTGGATGATAGTGCAAACTTCAAGGTCACATGAGTGGAGAATTATTGCATTTGAAAGATGATAGTTTTGTGTAAATTTGATGTAGCGTGTGGAAACTTTTATTTTGTAATTGTGTGTTGACTCATTTGTAATTATTTGAGTGTGGTATAAAGGAAGGAATGTTTTTCCTTGTTGATATATGGTATGAAATTAATTGATTATGGTTGAATGTGAATTTATGCATGAAGTGAAGAAAAGAGCCAATGCAGTTGTGAAAGTGAAATTGTGAAGGAAGACATGCGAAGAACAGAGATCTGAAATTGAGATCTGGTGTAGCAGTGAGTATGGTTTGGCATAGAGAAGGAGGTAACATATTTCATATTATTCTGTTGAATAATCCTAAGGTTAGTTGGACAATATGTTCAATGATCTTTCCATTGAAGTTGTTTGGGCAGTGGGTCCTTCTGTCTTCCATAACTCTTAAAAGGGTTAGAATCTTTTAACAAGGATTCAAGATCTCCTAACCAGGATTCATATGTACTAAATGTATTTCATAAGACTCCTCATAGAGTCCATCCTTTCACAAGGAATATTCATATTAGTGCATCTTTTGTGGGCATCATTCCCACTCGGGTTTACTCTCTAATCAATAGGTTCCCTAGTCAGCATATCTTGTGTTATTGTGTTATTGTGTATGAATATCTTTCTATGGTTGGTAATTATATTGCTTACATGGTTAAATACTGTTGAAATTGATAAAAGTTATAATTATTAGATAACTGATTCATCCCCCCTCTTAGTTATCTTGGTGGACTTTACTTTCTAACAATTGGTATCAGAGCAGCAAGTCCTTCAAAGAGAAGTTTAATAGCTTAAGGAGATCCATGGGAAATTTCAGGAAAGAAAGCCCTAAATTTGATGGAGTAAATTTTGACAGGTGGAAAGAGAAGATGAAGACACATCTACTATGTTTAGGACCAGGTTATTGGTTGATTACAAAGAATGATAAGACTATCATTGAAGAAGATAATCTTGAGACATGTTCTAGCGATGAGAGAGATATATTCATGTGTAACATACTTGCAAGAGAAGTACTTTTGACAGCCCTTCTGGAGAATGAGTACAGTCAGGTAAAATGCTTAAAAAAATCTCATGAAATTTGGAAAGCTTTACAATCTACTTTTGAAGGTGATGAACATGAAAAGAGAGTTAGATTACATAATTGGATATGTGCATTTGAAGATATTAGAATGGTCGAAGATGAATCTGTTAGAATCCATATTGGTAGAATGTCAAAAATTGTTGCAGGGATAAAGTCTTGTGGCGGAACAAAGACAAAGGATGAAATAATATGGAAAATTCTGAGGACATTGACTCCTATATTGATGCAAGAGCATCCTGGGTGTAAGAGCAATCATGCATCACCCAAAAATATTTTTGTTTTTGTATTCAATAAGGGCTATCTTGTGTAGAGTTTCTATTTATGGAAACTTGATATTTTTATTAAGTTGGTAATACAATCTTAGAATCTTCTAATTTCACATGTGGAGGTTCATCTCCATTGTATCAGCCTACCAGTAAAGTTTCATTGACAAATCAAGTTTAGCTTTGTAGATATTCAAGATTTTCAGTATTGGCAATAGGGTATAGAAACTTTGAACTCAATTTTGAAGGCTTTAGAGGCATTGGATGAGGTTGAAAATTTGGGTGATGGGTGCTTGCGCAATTTAGGCCTATACAACACTTCGTGGCCTTTCTAGAATGGGGTCATAATAGTCAATCGGGTCAACTGGCGATGACTTATGGTCTTCGGAAGTTGGGTCACCTGAAATGGTAGAAAATGGTTTTCCTTCAAAATTTTTGTTTGGGTTTCAAAAGTTATTTTGATTTGACTTTGGTGTAATAAATTGTAAAATAAATTAATTCTAAGTTTGGTCAGCCCTATGGGATAAATTTCTAGAACCTTCTCGGGTGGTGGAAATTGCCTATATAAAGAAGGCTCGTAGTGTTGTCTAGGGCAGTTCTAGGGAGATCTAGGTAGTGATTCAAGGATTTGTCCTATAGAATATTGTAAGGGGAATTCCTATGTGGCTTTGCATATTGTAATTCTAAAATTTATAATTCCACACTTGTGGAGATAATAAGAAGCCCATTTTCTATTCTTGCAAATTGTTGTTTCTCTATTTCTATTATGTGTTTATGGTATTAAGGGGAGCACCCTTCATCAAGTGATATCAGAATAGGAGTTCCTGACTGTGTAAATAGATCACTGACTGTGAGGTAGTTTGCACTAGGACCATGGGTTAGGGTTTCTATGTAAATAGATCACCAACTATGAGGTAGTTTACACCAGGACCATGGATTAGGGTTTTTGTGTAAATAGATCACCAACTGTGAGGTAGTTTGCACCTAGACAGTGGTTAGGGTTTCAATGATACACATGAAAATGCCTCTACAAAAAGAATGTGGTAGAAGAGTTGGTGTTGTGACACCTAAGGTTAGAGAGTTGTAGAGACAAGTGTGAGCATTGCAAGAGGATGTTCATAGAGGAATGAATCTTAATGTTAGAGATGAAAGTGAGGATGAAGCCAAAGAAGGAAATTCTGAACAAGGAGAAGTCAAAGTTTTGAATCAAGAAGAAGAAAGACTTTTTTGAGCCATTTCAAAGATCGGGAAGAGACCTAAGATTGAGGTTTTAACATTTTCTAAAAATCTTAACCCAGAGGAGTTGATCAACTGGATCAATGAATGTGAAGAATATTTTGAGTATGAAGATATTGAGGATCCTGATCAGGTCAAATTTACGTAGGCTAGACTGAAGGGTCATGTGAAAATCTAGTGGCAAGAGATTTAGTGGGAGAAAAATAGAAGAGGAAAAGATAAAATCACAAGATGGGGTCATATGGTGGATAAATTGAAGTGATAGTTCATTCTTGTTGATTATGAGCTTGACCTGCTAAAGAAGATGCAAAGTTTAAAGCAAGTAGAAAGATCTATTTAGGAGTATACATAGTAGTTCTATCAAATCCTCACAAGAGCAAGCCATGCAAAATCTGACAAGGAGAAATTTTCCCGTTACCTTAATGGGTTAAGTCCGAGCATTCAGGAAGAATTGAATCTAGTTCGAATGAACAATATTTGAAGAGGCATACTAGTTTTCCCTAAAAGTAGGGGAAAAGCTAAACAAGAAGTTTGAGAGAAGACAAAGTGGAAGAGGTTGAGATGGAAGATCTAGTGGATGGTCATATGGAGATTGAAATGAAGATCCAAAAAAATAGGATGAGGCTAGTAATAGTCAGAATCAGAGAGGAGATAATTTTAATCATTTCCATGATCAGAATAATAGAGATTAGAGAGGAAGAGGAAGAGGAAGAGGACAAGGTTCAGGAAGAGGAGGCTTCCATGCAACATGTTTTCACCTTGGAGAAAAAGGTCATAGGGCATTTGAATGTCCTTAATGCCAAGGAAGGACAGATACGAGAAATGAAGGCTAGGCCAGAGTTGCATATGTAGATGAAGATGCCAGATCATCACATTCTAAAGATACTGAAAGAGGATAAATGTTGATTAATAGAAGAATCCTATTGAGTGGTGAGAATGAACTTGAGCAAAAGAGGAACCTATTTTGCACCAGGTGCAAGTGTGAGGGTAAGTGTTGTGATGTGATTATTGATAGTGGTAGTACTAATAATTTGGTGTCAAAAGAGATGGTGACAAAGTTGAAGCTCAAGATGCAGAAACATCCACATCCATATCAGGTTGCCTAGGTGCAAGATGACCACAAGGTCATGGTCAGTGAACAGTGCCTAGTAAAGTTCAAGATTGACATATACCAAGATGAGGTACTATGTGATATCATATCTATGGATGCATGCCATATGTTGTTGGGTAGGCCGTGGCAGTTTGACAGATGTGCTATACATGATGGTTGTGAAAATACCTATTCCTTGACAAAGGATGGAGTGTGACATAAGCTAAAGCCATTGAAGGATATTGAAGAAAAGGTATGTGGTAATGCAAGAATAACTTTTGTTGATAGAGGAAATTCTTAGATGGTATGCGACATGAGCATATGTGTTTTACCTTACTTCTAAAGGCTGGTAAAGAGGAAGTAGAAGATTCATTTGTAGAGGTTGTAGATTTTTTGATTGAGTTTTAGGATATTGTATCTGATAATGTACCTAATGGATTACCATCAGTAAGAAAGATCAGTAATCAAATAGATTTGATTCTAGGAGCCAGTTTTCCAAATAGGGTAGCATATAGAATGACACTAGCAGAAAGTGAAGAGTTGAAGATAGATTTGAAGTTTAGTTCATCACATCATCCACAAATTGTATATGGAAGTAGTCCTAGAAATGCATCTGAGTTGAGAAAGATAGATAAAGGAGAAATAAGTAGTGCTGAGGCTGAGGATTTTGTAGAACACTTGAAGAACATCCATGAGGAAGTGAGGAAGCACATTACCAAAATGAATGCATAGTATAAGGCTAATCAGAAAAGGAGGCATAAGGAATTTCAGGTTGGAGATGAAGTCATGGTTCATTTTTGGAAGGAGCAATTTGCAATTGGTACATACAACAAGGTGAAAATGAAAAAATTTGGACCATGTAAGATATTGAAGAAGCATGATTTAGGAAATGCATATGAGATAGAATTTCCTAGTGAGATGAATGTTTCACCAATGTTTAGCATTTCAGATTTGACAGAGTATCATGAAGGAGGTGTTGAAGATGAGATCATAGTAGCACAGTGGAGTATTCCAGCAACTAGCTCGTATACTAACGAGATTGAAGACATACTGGATAGTCATGTTGGTAGAAGCACAAGGAACATGACATATGAAGAATATCTGGTCAAGTGGAAAGGATGACCTATTGAAGATTCATCATGGCTAACAGAGAAGGAGGTTGACCATCTTGGTTTTCCTCTGCACACCTAAGTTGTGATAGGGTCACTTCTCAAATTACCCCAGGTGTCTGATGCAGGAGCATCGTGGGTGTAAGAGAAATCTTGCATCACCCAAAAATATTTCTATTTTTATATTCAATAAGGGCTATCTTGTGTAGAGCTACCATTTATGGAAACTTTCTATTTTTAGTAAGTTGGTCATACGATCTTGAAATATTCTGATTTCACATGTGGAGGTTCATCTTAGTCGTATAAGCCTGCCAGTAAAGTTTCATTTACAAATCAAGTCTATCTTTGTAGATATTGAAGATTTTTGGTATTGGTAGTAGGTACAGAAACTTTGAACTTAGTTTTGAAGGCTTTAGAGGCCTCAGATAAGGTCAAAAATTTGGGTGACAGGGGCTTGCATGAGTCAGGCTTGTAGAACACTTTGTGACCTTTCTAGAATGAGGTCATAATAGTCAATCAGGTCAACTAGTGATGACTTATGGTCTTTGAAAGTTGGGACACATGAAATGGCAGAAAATGATTTTCCTTCAAAATTTCTGTTTGGGTTTCAAAAGTTATTTTGAGCCGACTTTGATGTAATAAATTGTAAAATAAATTAATTCTAAGTTTGGTCGGCCCTATGGGCTAAATTTTTGGAACCTTCTCAGGTGGTGGAAATTGCCTATATAAAGAAGGCCCGTAGTGTTGTCTAGTGCAGTTCTAGGGAGATCTGGGTAATGATTCGATGATTTGTCCTACAAAATATTGTAAGGTTAATGCCCATGTGGCTTTTCAAATTATAATTTTGAAATTTGTAATTCCACACTTGAGGAGATAATAAGAAGCCCATTTTCTATTCTTGCACATTGTTGTTATTTCTCTGTTTCTATTATGTGTTTGTGGTATTAAGGGGAGCACCCTTCATCAAGTATTTAAGCAGACAACACAGATGATTGAGCAAGTTATACCTTGTACAATGAACTTTACAAGAGAGACTCTTCTTGGAAGATTGGAAGCAATAGAGATGAACTTGAGGTTATCAGGAGACTTACCTAGAATGGTGAAAACATTTAGTGCTCTTAGTATGTGTCCTGTTGGTACTCAAAATGCAATTTTGAGGTACCATGTAAAATGCTTGCTAAAGTGCTCCTTTTGGTCCAAAATGCACATGTGAAAAGGGTGTCTTCGAGTCCTGTAATGAGTGGAGAATGATTTGATACCTTTTTTATGTCCCATTGTTTCAAATTGAGCTTTCATTTCGCATATTGAAATGGGTTTGTATCAGTTCGTTTCTAGGAGATCCTGAATGCAAAAATTGTTGTGTGAAGGTCACTGGGAAGGGGTACTTTGTCAGCTTGTAATTTGCACCCTAGAGATCCTAATCTCAATCTATTTATGTCCCTGTGATCTATGCATAAAATACTTCAATGCTCCAGGATTTTAGGTCTTGGTGAATCCATTTGGTCAGTTTTGTGAGCCCTTTCCATTTGCAATTTTCAATACTTTTCTGCATGTCCTGAGTTTACTTCTACAAGTACTTATTTTCAGTGAGCTATATCTTTTGTCTGAAAGATGCCCAGATTGAATCAATGGTAGATTTAGGTCATAGACATCTTAATGTACTTGCATGCTAGTTTGTGGCTTCTCAAGAATCTACTTAGTATTTTTGCCAGGGTGTTTTCAAAGGCAATTTTATTACTTCTGACAGTGTGTTTGCAGAAAATAGAATGAAAAGGGCAACTTCAGAGGTTAATAACTTTTGCCTCGGGTACAGTCATGAGATGTCATTTTGGGAAATGACAGTTTATAGATAAGAGTTCATGCATGTTCAGTTGCGGGGCTGGGTCAGGTGATTCAGTTAGTTTTCTAAGCCAGTTCCAGAGGCTAATTGATGGTTTTGACAAGTTTGCAAAGTTTGAAAAGGATGAACTGAATGGTGAGATTGAAATTTTGATATACCATTGTTTGTTGGCTGTGTCCATTTAATTTTAGAGGGTGCACGTTATGTTTGGATAAAGGGCATGCCATACCAGACATTGGAGAGTCCTCATGAGGGCAAAGAGAAGTTATTAGAGGGCTAGAAGCTCCTCAACCAAATGGAGAAGTATGTCTGAAAAGTGATGAGGCTTCTTTTCTTCTAGAGGTACTTCAAACTTTCTAGAAAGAGGGATATTGGAGGTCATGGGGTTTTTCTTTGAAATCTACAACATATCCAGATGAACTCCTCCAAGTAATAACATAGTTAGAATGGGCTATAAACCGTGATTGGTTTTCTTTAATCTATGAAGTCACTTGATCTAGACAAAGGTTCCTATAAAAATTGGAGAGTCGGCAGAGGTTGCTCTTCATGTTTTGGTAGAAAAGGTTTTGATTCAATGCCATCAGCATTAAATATGTTAAGCAAGCATGAACGAGTATCTTATTGCAATCATTACTAGGAGAAACAATTTAGAAAGGTTGTTGTGTTGGAGTTTTCTCATGATTAAAAGATGATAATTCTACAATGTTTGGTGCCTTTTTCAAAATTTGAACCTACTCACAAAAGGATGCTTGTTGAAATGCTATAACATCAAAATGAAGATTGCAATGGCTATAATTAAAATCATGAGGAGAATGAATACTTCAACTTGTGTTCACCAACATCTTGTTTCCTCTCTGATTGATTTTGATTTTTCTCGAAGTGGCTAAGAGTTTATTACTAAATCTTATAATAGAACAGTGAGAACATTTTCCTATAATGAAGGGTATAGCAATGAAATTTACCAGTACGTGAGTACTAAAGGGAATGACCTATTCAAAGACAAGGGGAGTTTGATTGTGGTGTATACGGGCTACCAATTTGCAGGCAGATCTCACGAAGTTAATAAGGAGCCGAACTCAAATTTTGGGGGTAGCCCATTTCTTGTTTTAAAAAGTGAAGACGCCAGCGATGGAAGGACTAGCGTATATGGAGAAAGAACACTAGCATAAAAGAGATAAGGCAGTGTTCAAACAAAAATCTCAGTGCATTTGGAAGGGACCAGGGTTGAAATGAAAGACCAGCGTGAATTTGAGAACAAGCCCATGCACTAAGGTTTGAAATAAAGATGCAATTGTTTGTTTGGATGAGGATGAGCTGCTTGCGTAAGGAAGCACTCAAACAATGGATTGAATATGCACAATTATTGCAGAATACAGTTAATGATGGAGGCTGTGAAATGACCAAAGAATTGAAAGCATCTTGCAAAGGAAAGCTACAACAGAATGCTAAAAATCTTGACCGTTTAGAAGGCCTGTATTTGTTACTTTTCCTAAAGCTAGCGTGAGTATGCAAAGGTCTCAACGCAAAATGGGCTGAGCATCAAATGCATTAAGAAGCATATATCCCACATGTATGGTGTTCGGGTAGTTTTTAGTCTTTTTATATACTGACGCACAGAAAGGATGTAAAGAAAAGGAAGAAGAGGCTATGTTGCCGCCTCAACCATGTGGGTCTACCTAGAGGTGCGTGCCAGCTGGATGCGGGCTTGATTAAATCAAATTTTGCAGAGTGGTCACATGATCGCATGGGCCATTTCCAGCCCTTGCGATCATGCACCAAGCTGACATGTGTCAGTCTGTTGAGGTGGCGCCTGGTGGACAATGCGGCCAATCCAGGCTTACCACATGTCAAGTGGGCCCTATGCACTGGTAAGGTTATTTTTGACCAAATTGTGATTTGTGCAGGAATGGTGATCTTGGGATTTGTGCCACCATCTAATGGTGGTCGCATGATCTCATGGGCCATTTCTAGCCCATGCGTTCATGCGACAAGGTGACATGTGGTAGGAGTTCATGAATTCACCAGATGCTGGAGCGGTTAGACAAAAATGTTAGCGATTCAGCGAAACTGTCATTCACCAGTTCGGGAGATTAATTGGCGGTCAGCATGAAATACTTGGCAACTTGGAGAATGGTAGTCGCCAATTCGTGAGATTAAACAAGTATGTAAAAATTAACTTAGCAAATTGGAGAATATGAATAGTTGCCTAATCACTAGATGAGTTGGCAAGTGAGGTAGCAAGCTGGCCAATCCGTGCTTGCCACATGTCATGTGGGTCCTAGTAGGGTCAAATAAAAGTAATATTTTATTCCTGTGCATCCAAGAAAAAATCAAAATTATAAACATAAATTTATATAGTTTTGACTATATTAAAAATTCAAACATTTAGAATTATAGAGCATGGGAGAGCTAAATTAATAGCTGGGGGCTTTATTTTTCACCCAGATAGCAAGTATTATATACCACCAGAAAGGTCTCGACGCGAGGATTCCATATTTGGGATCAATTTTAGTGCAGTTCAAACTAGTTTCGGGTTATTTGCAGTTGAACAAAATAGGGGGCTAGGAAGATATTTTGAAAATATCTCATTTGTTGCATCTGGTGACTCATAAGTCAGTTTGAGGAGATGAAAATAGGTGCTTTCAGGAGAGAATGATGCAGATCAAATTTTCAGTTCAGAGCTGGATGATTCATCAGCAGGAGGTTTAGAGGATGACAAGTGTCAGTTTGTGGATGAATCAAGAGTTTTCTCTTCTCCTTCTTATTCTGATTTCTGAGTGTTGCAGAGGGTTCTGAATTTTGGTTCTCCCAGGGAGAAATCCAATGCAAGTTCCATTAATGCAGGCCTAGTTTTGAACTTACTATTTTAGTCTAGATGTAGTGTGAATTTGAGTGTATTGAAATAGGTTTTATCAATGAAATATAGCTGGAATCTCATTGCAAGTATTCTGATGTCTCTGTGTGTTTTGGAAGTTCTTATGAATTGGATTTGTAAGGCAATGTTCAATTTGTCATTTACAAGGTAGACTGTGAGTTTGTCCCTAAGTTTCTTTTAAGGAAGGAGTAAATCTGGTTGGATAATCTCTGAGAATTTCAATAATGCATAGATTTGATGATCATGTGTTTGCAATGAAAATGGTAGTCTGTAAGGCAGGGTATTGATTTAAGGTGTTTTTTAATTGATGAAGTTTTGTGGATGTTTTCTTAATTTGACTCCACACCAATGGATAAGGCACTGGTTTTACACCAGACTTGCATCCAAATCATTAAAATTTATTCAACTTTACTTTCTTGTTGTTAAGAGTGTTCATGTTTGATTGTATTCAAGAAATACAATTCATTTGCTGATTCCTTGAAGAGTGAATCACTGGGTTAGCCTGCCTGAGCTCAAAGCTCGAAGAGAAGGAGTTTATCCTTGTTGTCACATTGGCCATTTTCCTAGTTCTTAGCAGATCATACAGGTGGGATCCTGTATAAGACTGGTTGAGTCAAATTCCCATGTTTTATAAGTCTGAGAACTATCCACTATTTTTCATATCTGCATAAAGGGTTTTAGCTAGTGAGTTATAAATATGCAGATCTTATCATGTTTTATGTGCACCCACCTGAGTGTGTGGAACTTGAAGTAGAAGGAGGATTGAATCCTCATTAATTAGCCTTTTCTTGCCCCTTAGTTTGCATGAACAAGTAGATTTGTGTTGCTAGACGAAGATCCCCAGGTCTAGTTTTCATATTTCTCTTTTAGAGTTAAAGGATACAAGAAAAATGGCTAACACGTCCTACTTTGTCAAGAAGCATTAGTGCGAGTAGAGATTATGCTGGCAAAAAGAGGTCTAGAAATGAAGAAGATGGGAAGATTGAAGAAGGTATTGGCTTGCTTCTGAAGAGAGAACCAAATGGTAAGAAAATTTTTAAATGTTGGACTTGTTAAGAATATGGTCATTTTGCATCTAAGTGTCCTAAGAGAGCTAAGAAGCATAGAAACAATTTTAAGCCTAGAAGATTTAACGAATGTTATTATGCTAATGATGAAGATCTTGAAGCTAGTATAGAAAGAACTCTAAGTGAAAGTGATACTGACAATAATGATGACATAGGATTTGTAGCAATTAAAGAAGAGAATCCTGAAACTAATGATAAGGAAGAAAAAGCCTTAGTTTCCCAAGTTGACAAGAAAGCTGATTGGATTATAGACAGTGGTTGTTCACATCATATGACTGGAGATATGAAAAAGTTCATAAATTTTAACAATTATGATGGAGTTGTAAGAGTTGGAAACAATGCACCTTGTTTGATTAAATGTATAGGATCTATTACTCTTGATTCAAAGACTAATACTGATGTTGTTTACTTTGTGGATGGTTTAAAACATAATCTTTTGAGTGTTGGACAGCTAGTTGATAAGGGATATCAAGTTTGGTTTACTGAGAAAACTTGTGTGATAAAGGATAAAGATAGAAATTTAATTGGAACTGGATCTAGAACCAAAGGTAATGTATTTAAATTAAATCCTACTAAGATGACATGTTTGATTACTAAAATTTATGATAGTTGGTTATGGCATAGAAGGTTTTGTCACATAAATTTTGATAATATTGTGAAAGTAAGTACTACACTTGTAGTAAGGGATTTGCTTAAAATTATGAATCCTACTAACATGATTTGCAAGGAATGTGTGATGGTGAAGCAGAAGAGAAGTTCATTTCCTAGTAAGAAGTTCACATCTGAAGAAAAGTTGGAGATTGTTCATACAGACTTGAGCGGTCCTACTAGGACTAGAGGATTCTATGGAGAAAGGTATTTTATGATTCTTGTTGATGATTTTACAAGACTGATGTGGATTGCATTTTTTAAAGAAAATTTTGAAGCATTTGATAAGTTTAAGATCATTAAGAATAAAGTTGAGAATGAATCTGGAATGAAGATTAAATGTTTGAGATCTGATAGAGGTGGAGAATTTACTTCTAGAGAATTCAACACATTTTGTGAAGTGAATGGCATTAAGAGATAGTTTTCAGCCCCTAGAACACTTGAACAAAATGGTATTGCAGAAAGAAGAAACAGATCAGTGACTGAAGCAACAAGATCTATGTTATTTGAAAATGATTTGGCAAAGATTTTCTGGAGAGAAGTAGTGAACACAACAGTATATACAATGAATAGAGTACAAATTAGAGTAGACATAGACAAGACACCCTATGAATCATGGTTTGGACATGCACCCTCAATTAAGTATTTTAGAATTTTTGGAAGCAAATGTTATATAAAGAGAGATGATGACATTGGAAAGTTTGATCTTAGAAGTGATCAAGGAATTTTTATTGGATATTCTTTGAAGAGAAAAGCATATAGATGTTATAATAAGAGAACCAAGACTATTGTTGAGAGCGCAAATGTTAAAGTTGATGAAAAGTTCAAAATTCAGGAAAGAATGCTTGATTATGAATCTGATGAAGGAACTCATCCTTAGCCTAACATTGAAACTACTGAATTATTCTATGAGACTGATAGTGAATTGTTGAATGAGAGTCATGCTGAAGAAACCAAAGAGGAATCTAGAGAAGAATCTATAGTTGAAGCAAGATCTGAGACTATGACACTGAAAAGGTATATATCAAGACATCATCTTGTTGAAAAAGTTATTGGAAGTTTGGATAGAGGAGTTTTGACTTGAAATAAGGTACATTTATGTTTAATTTCTCAAATTGAACCTAAATCTACTAGTGAAGCTTGTGAAGATGAACATTGGATTAAAGCTATGAAAGAAGAACTAGATCAGATTGAAAAGAACAAGACATGAGAATTGGTCCCTAGACCTAAAGACAAGAATGTGATTGGAACTAAATGGGTATTCAGAAACAAGATGAATGAACAAGGAGAAGTAGTAAGAAAGAAAGAAAGATTGGTATGTAAGGGATACTCACAACAAGAAGGAATTGAATATGAAGAAACTTTTGCATTGGTAGCAAGAATTGAAGCAGTAAAAATGTTTTTGGCCTATGCAGCTTTTAAGAAATTCAAAGTATATCAAATGGATGTGAAGTTTGCATTTCTAAATGGTGAATTGGAAGAATAAGTCTACATTGAGCAGCCTGAAGGTTTTCCTTTGACTCAAGAAGGAGACATGGTATGTAAATTGAAGAAAGCATTATATGGACTAAAGCAAGTACCTAGAACTTCATATGCAAGACTGGATAAGTATTTGTCAAAATTGAGATTTACAAAAGGAACAATAGATAGCAATCTGTACACAAAAGAAATTAAAAATGAATTATTAGTTGTAGTTATTTTTGTTGATGACATTATATTTGGAGGAGAAGATGAAGCTAGTGACAAATTTGTTGATGAAATGAAGATTGAATTTGAAATGAGTATGATTGGTGAGATGAAATACTTTTTGGGATTGCAGATAGCACAGAATAGTGATGGTATTTTTGTAAGTTAGACAAAGTACCTGAATGATTTGTTGAAAAGATTCAGAATGGAGAACTATAAACCAATTGGAACACCTATGGTTATAGGACATAAACTATATAGCAAAGATGAAACACCAATTGTTGAATAGAAAAAATATAGATCTATGATTGGAGGATTTCAGTACTTTACACGTACAAGACCTGATATAGCACATTCAATTGGGATTGTAACAAGATTTCAAGCTGAACCTAGAGAATCACATTATGAATCAATAAAGAGGATACTAAGATATTTAAGAGGCATAATGGACTATGGATTATGGTATGAAAAATCTGATGATTTTACCCTATGTGCATATACAAATGCTGATTGGGGAGGTAGTGTTGATGATAAGAAAAGCACCAGTGGTGGAGCATTTTTCTTTGGAGGAAGATTGGTTTCTTGGCTAAGAAAAAGGTAGAATTGTATCTCACAAAGCACAACAGAAGCAGAATATGTAGTAGTAACAAACAATTGCAACCCGATAATTTGGATGAAGCAAATGCTAAAGGATATTGGAATAAAGTTTGTTTAGCCTATTGTCATACATTGTGACAACACCAGTACAGTTAGTATGTCTAAGAATCTTATATTACACTCTAAGACAAAGCATATAGAGATCAAGTACCATGTTGTAAGAGAGAAAGTTGTTGAGAAAGAAGTCAAATTGGAGTACATAAGCACAAAGGAGCAAATAGCAGATATATTTATTAAACCTTTGCCTAAGGATACAATTGAGTATCTGAGAGGTATGCTTGGGGTTATACCCTAGCCTACTTTTGGGTAATGATGCAATTGGTTACATCCATCCAGTGGTATATGAGCCTTATTTTTCTTTTGGACTGGATGTTGGTACTTCCTCTATGGGGGAGTATGTGTATCTGAGCTGAGTCACGAGGACTCTTGTGAATGTATTTTATTAATAGTGTCTTTTGACATTGAGTTGTTGTTGACATAATGATGAAAATTCTATCATTGATTTCAATGGGGGAGAAGTGTACATGAAAAATGATTTGTACCAGTTGTACCATCTATTGGAGAGAACTGAATAGGAAAATGAAGCAAGATTTGATTTGAGTGTTGCAACAGTATTGCAGTATTGGATTTTTGGAACATTTGATGTTTTTATCTATGTTTCCATTAATGCCAATGGGGAAGATTGTTAGGAATCAATGTTTGGTATTCATTCTATAGCAGTTGTTGTTGCATTCATTATTGTGATTGTCATTGATGTCAACACAGTGATCTTCTAGAGACTTGCAGAGAAGCACACAATGTTTTGATTAGCACATGTGTTATATTGTATTTGGAGCTATGTGATGTTGAGGTTATACTCTTTGATATGTTATATGTTTATGGTTAAGAGAAAAAATAGTAATTCATTTATTCATGGAAGTTATAAGCATTTTGGTGGAAGTAGTATTTAGGCAATGTTCCTAAGTAGCAATTTGTGGAAATCGAATGATATCTCCTAATCAGGATGGAATCTAGTTTTGTGCAGTTAAAGGGAAGCTAGGTACACATTGATAGTGATGTAGATGATAGCACAAACTTTGAGGTCACACAAGTGGAGAATTATTGCATTTGGAAGTTGGCAATTTTGTGTAAATTTGATGTAGCGTGTGGAAACTTTTATTTTGTAATTATGTGCCGACTCATTTGTAATTATTTGAGTGTGGTATAAAGGAAGGAATGTTTTTCCTTGTTGATATATGGTATGAAAGTAATTGATTATGGTTGAATGTGAATGCATGCATGAAGTGAAGAAAAGAGCCAGTATAGTTATGAAAGTGAAATTGTGAAGGAAGACATGCGAAGAACATAGATATGAAATTGAGATCTGGTGTAGCAGTGACTGCAATTTGGCATAGAGAAGGAGGTAACATATTTTATATTATTCTATTAGATAATCCTAAGGCCAATTGAATAGTGTGTTTAGTGAGCTTTCCATTGAAGTTGTTTGGGCAGTGGGTCCTTCTATCTTCCATAACTCTTAAAAAGGTTAGAATCTTTTAACAGGCATTCAAAATCTCCTAACCGAGATTCATATGTACCAAATGTATTTCATAAGAATCCTAAAAGAGTCCATCATTTCACAATGAATATTCATATTAGTGCATCTTTTATGGGCATCATTCCCACCAAGGTTTACACTTTGATTAAGAGGTTCCCTAGTCAACATATCTTGTGTCATTGTGTCATTGTGTATGAATATCTTTCTATGGTTGGTAATTGTATTGCTCACATGGTTAAATGCTTTTGAAATTGATAAAAGTTATAATTATTAGATAACTGATTCACCCCCCTCTCTCAGTTATCTTGGTGGACTTTACTTTCTAACAAGAATTTATAGACCCTCTTGGATATGGAATTTCTAAAGTTGAAGCAAAAGAATATGTGAATATATTATTGAAAAGTAAATTGAATGTAAACAACACTAGATTTGGGAATTTTGAGGAGAACTTCAACTCCACAAAGTCTATACAAGAATAAGAGTTATCAAAGAAGAGAGTGGAAAGCACCATTAAGAAAATTCTTAAGGATATAGGAATGTTAGAACAAGAATTCCTAATTGCAAAGAATACAGCAGTAGCACTAAGAGACATTGGACAAAAATAAGTTTTGTTTGTTGCACCCCTATCATTAGTTGGAGATTAGACTAGAAATATGTAGAATGTAGTGAAAGTGGAGAAAGTTGGAAAGGAACATGAAAAAAGAAAATCTACAAGATCCTCCTCCACTCCACCAGGTAAAAGAGTAAAGCAAATGGCTACTGGACCAGGTAAAAGACAAAAAAAATAGTAGTTGCCCTTGTACAAAGGAAAGTATCTAAAATTAAAGATGATGAAGATACCGAAGTCGAGAAGTGTTGGTGTAATTAAATATTCCTAATTACACTTTACTTAATATTACTGAGGATAATGCATTGCATAGTAGTTAGTGATTGAGACACCTAGGAGTGTGCACATTTATGTGTGAGATCCACCTTTCATGCTCTTATCACATTAGCATCCTAATCCATTGCACATACTTTATTGCATAATGGAGGATGATCCACATTTGGTGGACATGTGATTACACCTAGCATAGGTGATAGCTTATCAACTCCTTTTCATTATCTCTTATTGCCTTTCCTATATAAGGAGGCCTATTATGTAATCATTTACATAACATTGATTCATTCATTCAAGGTGAATTCATTAGATCAATTCAATCCATCATTGCATTCATATTATCTCTCTTGTGCTTTTCTTTAACCTCTAGATCCTTGGTTCAATCTTTGCTATTTGCAAATTCTTACATGGTATCAGAGCTGAGCCTAGTCACCAGTCTAGTCAACCCACATCAAAAGTACATTTGTTAATGTCATTGCTATGGATAGACCATGTCATTGCCACCTAAGCAAAGGGGCTTTTTTTGCTGATGTCATCATTTCATGAACCTAAAATTGACGATCGTTGAGCTGTCAAAATAGGCCAAATTTGGTTTTTTGTGATGGCCATATGATCATCAAATTTAACCTACCAATTTTCTGACATCATCAGGGTTCAGAAATTATCTGCCTTCACCATATGTGGTTTGATTTGACAGTCTGACTTTGGGAGGCCATAACTTGGTCATCCCGACTCCAAATTGGGTGCAATTTTTTTTAAAATTGGGTAGAATTTCTTGAACTTTCCAGTGGTGGTGTTGATTTTGCATTTTGGTGGACTGATTTGTTAGAAATTGCAGATCTTCTTGACTGTTCCTATCTATTCCTAATTTTTGCAACTTCTAGGGCTTCGTTTGGACACATACGATAACATTTTGAGGTGAAATTTTTTTTGAAAGTGCATAATTTTTTGTTTGCTTTCCAAATTTGTAATTAGATGTTAGTGATTTTTGGTAGACATATCACTTTCAGAAATAGGTCATTTTGGGGCTATACTTGCACTTGGTTAATACTTGGATTTCAATTTTCTGATTTGCATCAATCATTTGAAGGAGTTATCAGTAGTTATCAGTCATTATTTGGTTGCAATATGGATAATTCAAAGGTTAACATCTTCACTCCATATAACAACCATGAATGGAAAGTATCTTTAAGTGATCATTTGTTGAGTACTGGATTTCTTAGAATGACTCTTGGGCAGGATCAAGAACCTCAAATAGGTGTTACAGAAAGGTGAAAATGGTTTGATCGAAGGGATAAAGCACTTGGCTCTCTTAGATCATCCATCTCTCGCGACTTGCACTTTCATATTGCATCTTGCACACATCCTCATGATGCTTGGGTCATATTGGAAGGACTCTTTGGTAAACCTGATAGAATGAGAAAATTCATATTAGAGAATGATCTCATAGGTCTCAATCCTAGTGATTTTGACAATATTCAAGATTTTTTTCTCTAAGTTCAATTCTATTAGATTGGAGCTTTCTACATGTGGCATTGTTAAAGGGGATGAGAAATTGATCTTTTCTATTCTTTCCAAGCTTGGTCCTGATTATTCAATCTTTCTTTCTACATTCTATGCTACTATGGATGCTCTTGGTAGTGCATAAAAATTTCCCTCTCTTGATGAATTTGCAACACAACTCACAAGGGTACAAGCAAAGTTGGCACACATGGGTTAGTTGAAGCCTTCCACACATCAAGCATTGATTGAAAGTGAGTCTACATCAAAGGCTTCTAATGGAAAATGAAAGAAACAAAATAAGGATCCTAAGCCTCATGACAAAGGTAATGAATCTTCTTCACCAAAAAGTATTGAATCCAAGTCCTCTTCAAGAGAGGAATCATCTAGAAGAAAGAGAGATAAATGTTCTTATTGTAAAAAGCTAGGACATGATGAGCGTAAGTGTTTTCAAAAGAAGATTGATGAGCTAACTCACATTATTCAGAAACACAACCTTAAGTTTCCCTCATCAGTGTCTGCTCCTTCTTCTACACATTTGGTAGCTTCTACATCTACATCTACATCTACATCATCATCCAAAGATAAAGGTAAAGGACAAGCACTCTTGGCTTCCACACATCTCAAGCAAGGTAAATGGCTTCTTGATTCAGGTGCATCACATCACATGGAATCTTCTATGGATATGTTTTATTCTATTGAGCCTCGTAATTCTCCTAATATTTTGATGGGTAACAACACATTCATGAGAGTTTGTGGGAAATTTTCTATTCCTATGGGAGAGGGGACATTTAATGATGTTCTTTGTGTACCATCCTTGACCACTAATCTTCTTTCTATTTACCAAATTACACATGGGGCACAAGGTAAAATTGTTGAGTTCACTCCTGATTATGTCTACATTAGGGATATGGAGACTAGAGATGTCATAGCTATGGGAGTTGTTGATCATACATCACACTTGTATTCTTTTTCAAATTTTGTTGATAATGATGATGATATTCATGATGTACACATCCCTTTGCCAAGGGATAATTATGAGGATAATTTTCGGCACTTGAAGCATTTTTTTGTTGAGACAAGTGTTGATCTTCCCACTCCTCCACCTCCTACTTCTTCAAACGTGGGCTCTACTATTCAGTAGGATGTTCATAGTGTTTCAGATCTTGCAGAATGTGATGACTACCTGGATGCATCTTCAACATTTGTTGATTCTCATGATGCAGATTTGGAAGACATACATGAGGGGGTTTCTCTTTCCCTTGATGATAGTTTCATCATAGTTGGGGATACTTCTTCATCTTCTTTGGAGATTGGAACTATTGATTCTTCTCCTTCTTCACTTGATTTGTCACATGAGGTGATAGATTCTTTGAGCTTGGAGAGACCTATTCAGTCTTCAGAGATTCATGCATGTAGACCTACATTTTCTTCCTCATTCCATTTTCACATGGATTGGATTCTTCATCATTTGATGTATCTATTTCTTCCTAAGGGGAGACATGTTTCTTGTAAGCATTGGCTTATATATTGGTTGCAGGTACTCTTCATCAACATAGGAGCTTCTACATTATGGGGGGGATATCATGTCCCCAACTATCCTTCTTATTGGGGGATAATTATTTGTATATACATGATGTATGTAGTTCTTGGGGGGTCTTGAGCACTCCATCCATCCATGCATCTTGTTTTCTTCTCTCTTTTTGGGGGAGGGTTTTTCCCATGAGGTTTTCCCTCTTTCTCTACTTTATGAGAGTTATGCATTTCATGTATTGCATTTTGTACATGGGTATCTAAAATGGCCTATTTGCCAGGACCCATCTTGCATTGTGAGTTTAAGTGCATTCCCCTAAGTTGCACTTAAGGGGGGGTGTTTGTGTAATTAAATATTCCTAATTACACTTTACTTAATCTTACTGAGGATAATGCATTGCATAGTAGTTCGTGATTGAGAGACCTAGGAGATGGCACATTTATGTGTGAGATCCACCTTTCATGCTCTTATCACATTATCATCCTAATCCATTGCACATACTTTATTGCATAATGGAGGATGATCCACATTTGGTGGACATGTGATTACATGTAGCATAGGTGATAGCTTATTATCTCCTTTTCATTCTCTCTTATTGCCTTTCCTATATAAGGAGGCCTATTATGTAATCATTTACATAACATTGATTGATTCATCAATAATTCATTCAAGGTGAATTCATTGGATCAATTCAATCCATCATTGCATTCATATTATCTCTCTTGTGCTTTTCTTTAACCTCTAGATCCTTGGTTCAATCTTTGCTATTTGCAAATCCTTACAAGAAGAAGAAATGGAAACCTAAGATAGAAAAGGTAAATGATCAAATCATTAATGATGGAGACTTTTCCAAGATGAACAAATATTATGAGCTATACAATTATTTAGAAAGGTTAAACTTGGAGAATGCAGTTGTCAGGAATGTGATCTTAGAAGATAAGAAATTTGATACTATTCAAGGGAAGACACAGATACCTGATCAAACAGGAAGAAGAGAATAGTTGAAGAAGACAATAAGATTAGAGAAAAATTTGTGAGAAAGCTCTATGACATTAGATATGAAGACCACTTCAAGGAAATCATGAAAGATCTTGGCATTCATCTGAGAACAAAAAGAAGAACAATTCAGATAATGGGAGGAAACTATGAAGAAATCAATAAGGAAACTAAACAAGAAATCATAAAGGTGATGACTACAGGTGTTGGTAAGCACTCAAGTGCAGCAAATCAAGCTTTGGAAGCTGAGCACCATAAGATTCCCACTCCATCTCTATCAATTAACATTGGAGATGAATCAATGAATGTGGAAGGAACACATATCATACTGGATAGTGATGACAATCCTTTTAGCAACCTTGAGAACATTGTTGACAATTTGGCCTTGGAGGAACAAGACAGATAAGTTGAGGAAGAAAGGAAGGAAACAAGGAAAGAAGAAGAGAAATAAGAAGAGATTTAAGTAAATATAGAGGTTGAAGGATAGAAAGGACCACCAAGCAAAGTAGAAATCAGTCCTACCCCTGAGATTGTAGCAAAGAAACCATAGATAGAATCAATTTTTGCTAATTTTGGGAAAGAAGTTGATGATGATTATCAAATGGAGCTGATCTCATCCCTTAACAAAATTATTGGTACAAAAAAGAAGGTAAAAAGCCTTGAAGGATCATTGCTGGAAGTAACAGAGAAGTTGTAGAGTATTGTGACTAGTCAAATAATAGAGGCAGATCCATAGGTAAAACCCAAAGAAGTTATGAAGGCATTTGACAATGAATTCACTAACTTGTTAGACATAGCTATAGTAGAGGCTCAGGCAGCCTATGAGGCTAAAGTATTTCATGATATATGTCAGAATATCAGAAATGATATCATTAATTTGGATGTGTGCATCAAGGACTTAAGAAGGAACTTGGATAGAGGAAAGGCTTTGTATATACAGTGTAGAAAAATAGAAAACCATGTATTCAAAGTAACTAAAAAGATAAAAGAAAAAGAGGCAAAAATTCAAATAGACGTAAACCTGTTAACAAGCTCTAATGCAAAGATATTAGATTGTGAAAAGAAAATCAGTAAATTAAATGATGATATCAGAATTCTTAGTGATGAAAGAGAAATGAAATTGAGAAGACTCGCTCTTCTAAGAGAGCACATTTTAGTTAAGATAAGCATCATTGAAGGACATTTGGAAGAATGTCTTTCATCCAAGACATCTTATTTGAAATTCAACTTTGCAAACCTTCATGCATGTGAGATCACATCTTATGGTTTATGTGCACTACTTAGTGTTGCAGACACCATTAAGAAGGCATGGGAAAAGGAGATAGAAAACATAAAATTAAATTTTTCAAATTGTGTTGCAAGCCTACCGGCTCTGCAATTTTGAATCAAAGGTAAACATTTTTTTGAGAAAACAATTTTGGCACTTTTTTTTTGTCATTGTTGTCAAAGGGGGAGTGATAGCAAAAAATTGATATATTGTTATATATATGGAAGTATATTCCTAGGGGGAGTATAGATGATATATAAGATATATGGAGATATAAGGACAATGAAGATATATTTTGTTATGGCCACAAATTTTGAAGCTTTATATGACTTAGCCAATTTTCTCATATGTTGCCACCAATGACAAAGGGGGAGATTGTTGGCAATTTGGCTGAGTTATATATCTAGATGTTGTCATTATGGCAACATATGATTTATATGAAGATCCCATATGACAGAGAGTAGTTATGACAGAGCATATAACTAAATTGTCTAAGTGTAAGAAACATTTTCCCAGTCTAACCAGAGACAATTTTGATTGGCGATGTCAATACAAGTATAGTGCTTGTGTACTTGAACATGTATACTATGATGTATATTGATGACTCACCTAAGAGCACAAGTCTGTATGACTTGTACGGAAGAAGTTATCGCAATATTACTAGAGACAGAGTTGAAGCCAACATGATAAAGAAAGAAGACAAAATTAGTAAATAGTTAAGGGATTATTTTGTTTATCAAAATAATGACTTAATCATATAAAAGGACAACATCCTAGATGTTAATATGTATTTTGAAAAGTTCTTTATGTTTTGTAAAGCTGATTGTAAAAGTTATTATTCTTAATAACTTGTATAAATGTAAGACATATGTAATGCGAAAAAAGAGAGTAACATATGTATGCAAAAGATATTGATGAAAAGTTGTAAATTGTGAAAGTAAAGCAAGTAGACTTTGTACATGCAAGTGAAACAATAAAAGGTTATATAACTTGCCCTTTTTGTAATCATAAATAATTGTAAATTACATATTTTGGTAGTGGGCTCATGTTGTAATAATTTCAATTTGTACTACCAACTCTTAGTAGGGTTGAGGCTTCTAACAAGGCCTAGAATCCCTTAATCGGGACTGAGACACTCTATGTATGTAATAGGCTCTTAACAAGGTCAACATCCTTAACCAGATACTTTTGATTAGTGGATCATTTTGGGTATCATCCCCACTAAGGTTTTCCCTTGGCAATGGTTTCCTTGAGAACAAATAATGTGTTATGAGTTCATTTTCTTTATTACTATGCATGTTATTTAGTTTACTCTATTTTGAAAGTATCAAGTTAATCTGTTATATCCATAATCTGTTATATTACAAATTTTAGAATTACAATATGCAAAGCCACATGGGCATTCCCCTTATAATATTCTATAGGACAAAGCCTCGAGTCATTACCCAAATCTACCCAGAATTGCCTAAGACAACACTATGGGCCTTTTTTATATAGGCAATTTCCACCACCCGAGAATGTTCCAGTAATTTAGTCATAAGGGCCAACCAAACTTAGAATTATTTTATATTATAATTTATTACATCAAAGTCAGCTCAAAATAACTTTTGAAATGCAAACAAATTTTTTGAAGGGAAATCATTTTTCGCCATTTCAGGTGACCCAACTTCTGAAGACCATAAGTCATCACCAGTTGACTCAATTGACTATTATGACCCCATTCTAGAAAGGCCAAGAAGTGCTTTATAGGCCTAACTTGTGCAAGCTCCTATCACTCAAATTTTTGACCTCATCCAGGGCCTTTAAAGCCTTCAAAACTGAGTTCAAATTTTTTGTACCCTGCTGCCAATACCAAAAATCTTCAATATCTACAAAGCTAGACTTGATCTATCAATGAAACTTTACTGGAAGACTGATATGACTGAGATGAACCTCCACATGTGAAATCAGAACATTCTGAGATCATATGACCAACTTACTAAAAATAGAAAGTTTCCATAAATAGCAACTCTGCACAAGATAACCCTTATTAAATACTAAAATAGAAATATTTTTGCGTGATGCAAGATTGCTCTTACACCCAGGATGCTCCTGCATCAAAACCTCTTCCAATTTTAAGCTAGAAAGACAAATTTAGAGCTAATTAGTTGTATTTTCAATTGGAATCAATCTTTTAGCTTCTGTATCATTTCTTTCTCATTTTAGGACTATCACTAGTGAGAGTTCATCATTAGCATCCCTAATTAGAGATCCATAGAGTGATTAATCATCTTTAAATTTTCTTGATTAGATTTCTTATGGTGGCTATTTACTTCTTATTTTGATTAATTGATGATACTAACCCTATGAAGGTGCTTTCCTTAGCACACATCACCATGAAACTCATTTACCACCAAGTCCAAGTCAACTAAAGATGACATATTTCCTAGAGAAGGTGGGATTATTCCTGTTAGTTGGTTTTCTCCCAAAGCAAGGATCTCCAAATGTGAAAGCATGCCAAGATGGGAAGCTGTGAAATTATGAGACATTGCAAAGAAAGAAAGTTGGCCAAAGTAGAGGCAAAAAAGCCTCCCCAACTGAGGATGAATTCTTGACTAAAATTAGTCTAAGAAAAGAGTGATTGCCAAGGAAAGGAGAGATGGGGCCCACTAAAGACATACCTGTGAGATTCAAGGAAACCGCACACTGATGACAAGAAGAGCAGAGAAGACCAATCTAGTTGCAAAGGGGATGATGAGGAGTCTAGGCACGCAAAGCATTGTTGGGGTCGATAGAAAGGGAATGCTTGAAAGAGAGAAGAGCTTGTTGATTAGAGTAATAAGAATGTAGAGAAACATAACAGTGTAGGGAAAAGAGAAAAAAGAGTAGGAAGGGACATACTAAACTTAAATCAATCATCAGTTTCATATTATCTAAGAATTATTAGATTTACCAAAGCAATGAAGTGGCCCATGCTTAATATCTAACAAGATTGAGGAAACCGAAAGAACTCGAACTATTTATCAATGAATTTCATCTTATATGTGCTATGTCATGTGGGAATGTGTCTGAATTTGTTTCAAATTCATCTCAATTATTTGATTATCTTTATTAAGCATAAAAATGCATTATTGATTATAGTACTTAAAAAAAATAAAAGTATTTTCATTTCAAGATCAAGAAATCAAGAAAATTCAAATAAAGTGCAAAAGAATGATATTGTGCATGTACAAATAAAATGGATATTTTAGTTCTTTAAAAAAAAATTAAATTTTTGGAGAAACTATAATTTTAAGCATTCAACAATAGTTGTATTAGACAATATGCCAGTTTTAAATGTGTAAAATTATTTAGAAAATTTTATTTTTGGAATGATTTTGGATGAATTTTATTGAAAGAAACTTATTAGAATAATTATTATTCCTGGTTTCTTACCTTGATTTATGCACAATGTTCAATGGTGGTTGGTGTAATACCCCAAAAATGGGCTATAAGTTCATTAACTTCCTACATCTACAAATCGAACGAAATCAACACCAAAGTCCTAACCTAAGGCACATCTAAACATCATCGAATCCCAATTGATTATCTTAAATTCTGCATCAGGGAATATTCCTAGCAATATTCCTAATTATCTTAATTATCTTTAATTTAATGATTATTTGGCGATAAATCGCATTTATCCTAAGTTTGATTAATTGAATATTTTCATATTTAATTAATTAGATTTAATATCTTGCCACTTAATTATGTAATTAAATTTAATTCTATCTATTATTAATTATATTATTTAATTTTGACAATAAATCCAATATCCTATGAATAAATTGATTAAATTCTTATTTAATTGATTAAAGCAAGTTGTCATTATTTAATAATATAGTTTTTAATAAAAGTTTGATAAAATAGTTAATTAACCCATAAATTAATTATTTTATTTCAAAAATCAGTTAAGTTGAGAATAAATCACTTTATTTATTTATTAAATCATAATTATCCATGTGCATATTCAAGCACCAGTTAAACTCAAATTGGAAAATCAATGCAAGTTGTTAGCTTTTTGAAACTCAACATTTTTTTTGAGTTTTAAATTTGATGTAAACTTCTAATTTGAGTTGAACTGTGCTTTTGCATGATTTTTGTGACTTAATTATCTGTTATTTAAAAATAACTCAAAAATCAACTTGAGTTATTTGAGTGATTTATGGCTTTTATCCATGCACCTCCAAAGCCCTGGATTTCTATAAATTAAGGCTTCAGCTCATCTTAATTCATCTCATAATTTTGCAAGCTTACTTTGCCAAAGTCATTTATGAGCTGCACAACTATTTTGAAGAATTGGAATTTGGAGAATCAAAGCTTATTGCGAATCAAGGTTATTGTGAGATCAATTTGTTTGTTTTACATTCATTTAGATTCTTTTTCATATCATTATTAGATCATTTTAGCATATCAATTTCCATATTAGCATAGATTCATATCAGTTTTTATCATTCTTATTGCATAGAAAATTCAAAAATATAGATTAATTGCATTCAATTCATATCTAGATCAATTGCATTCAAATCCTTCATTTAGGTGTCGTTTAGGTCACTGATCTTGATAGCAATCTGAGAACATTAATCTCGCACCTACTAGAAGGCAGTAAATCGCTTGGTTAAATTAGATTTCAATTTTGCACGATTTTGATTTTTGCTAACCTCTAATGTTTTACTGAAGTGTTGTGTCTACAGATCAGGTACAATTTTCACACACACATTTTTGGCACCCACCGTGGGGCAACCCACCTTTGCATGCTGGTTTTGATTTTTTTTGGGAGCTAAAACCCCAAAGTTTTGAAGATTTAATTTTATCTCCCAAATGGCTTGGAGTTTTGGTAGGTTGGTGACATATTAGGGAAGCTATAGTAAAAAATTTAGAATTTTTTGAGATGTTTTGAATTTTTAATAATTTTTTCTTGAAATTCTAGAAAAAATTAATATCTGATGCAAATCAGCATATTTTTCAAAAAAATTTATATTTTCAGAAAGGTCTTTAAATTCTACAGGGGGTCCATTCTTTGTGTTTTAAATTTGGACATGATATAATAGCTAAAATAGTCAATTTACAAAAACTGGTCTATTTTGATAAAATGGGTCTCTAGTGCACAAATGAAGAGATTTTTCTAAAATTTTTGTATTTTTGGAAAGCTCTCTATTTTTTAGTAGGGGTCTCTATTCTGAATTTCTATTTTTGTGGCCAAAATCATATCAAAAAAATAAGATCTTGTTGACTAGGTCAAATGCAGTGCAAAAAAATTAAAATTTTGTGATGGGTATGCACTTATTTTTCATATGATTCAATGCATGATATGAGTTTTCATTTGGATTAATTTCTAGTTATTATTTCTCCTAACAATTGATTTTTAGATCTAACCCTAGGGTTTTCATAAGTTGAATATACCTTGCATATCTTGTTTGCTTGTTGGCTTGTTGGAGAGTTCGTAGCTGGCTTGAATAGTAAAGCTCAACAAAAATTGCTAAAAATAAGGTAAAATCTACTAAGCACATTGCAAGGATCCTAGGTATTCTCCTTCATCTAATGACATTTTGATTTGAGACTTAAAATAAATCTCTCGTGTGTCTAGCTTGGGTGATTCTTTTCATGCTTTTGTTTTACACACTTGCATAATTGATACTAGGTTGTGACCCCTTAGGGATTCATTAAGTAGTCTTAGAAACTTGTGATTGATCTTGATTGCTATCTTGGGTTATTAGACCCGCTAATCCACTAGCCTCTCATTTCCACCCCGTGGTTGCAATCTCAACGCCATAAAGGGGAGGGGCAACAGGACAGAAGCGTTAAGTGTTCCACTTGGCAACCCTTTTGTGCTTTTAGGAACTCACTTGTTTTCTAAGTTGGGGACTCATTTTCAGCTTGTGTGAGGTGTTAAGTGTTCCACCTTGTGGACTCATCTCATATTCACTTTAAGCGTTAAGTGTTCCTCTTTCTACTTTTTGGGTACTTTTGGTAGATTTTCTTTCGGGAATATATCTGTGCTCACATAGTAATTGGGCCCTATGAACACTATTCATGATTCTTGAGAGATTGGATTCCTAGCGAAATCTTTCTTGATGATAGAATCCTTGTAGGTAGGGAGGATACTTAGTGCGTTTCACATTCAACCTGGTTAGTGTGTCTTCTCTTATTGATCAATACATTCTCTCCCAGGAGAGGTTGATAGATCACGTGGGGTTGACATCACGAGCTTTAGTGAATCAAAATTGGTTAGTGCACCTTCTCTTATTGAATGATACATTCTCTCCCTAGAGAGGTTGATAGATCATGTGGAGTTGGCATCATAGACCTTGGTGAATCAAAACTTTGTCTTAGCGTGTCGGATTAATCTGCTTGCTTTGTTTGGGTTAAAAGTGAAAAGGTGTCAAAAACCTTGGATCTGGAGCCAAGTCCCCTTGTGGTATACTATTGTGAGTCATCTTTAGAGAGGGTTAACCATAGCGAACAATCCCTTCATAGGGAAAATTGCGTTGATGGAACCTCAAGCGGTCATAGCCATTTTCGCTGTGGTAGTGACAGCTGCTATATAAATGTCCTTGTGGAAGAAATCTCCATGGGTATGGTTCATTGTTGGGTTGTCAAATCTCCCTAGTAGCTCCTGAAGATTAAGTTCTCAGACTATGTCAAAACCCTGGTGCACCCGGATTGGAGTTCACCCCTTTGGATCATAAAAGTTGCAGAGTCAAACCATTACTAAAAACCCTAGCGAGGCCAAATTTTCATTCTATAGGGTATATGTGCGTTATTGCAAAACATTTTTGGAACATACACAATTAGCGCTTCTGAGGATTAGAATGAATAAGTCACTTGATTGTTCATGCACAAGGTTATTTTTGCCCTTGTTCATTGTTTTTAGACATGCTTGAAATCACTTGCTTGCTATTTTGCGTGCTTGTTTATCTATCTGGTTATTGAAAACGGACAAATCTGTTACAATCTTCAAATCTAGACATTGAAATTTGCAAACAATTCAAATTTGAAAACTCAAAATTTGCAAAATCTGAAGTCAATTTCTTTTCTGGAGTCAAAAGTCATCTCAGGAGGTCAGAAATTCATACGAGTTTCCATCAAGTGTTGTTTCATTGCAACCCATCTGTCGTATGATAGCAAACCCAGTGTCGTACAAGTTTTCATGCCAGCAAATCTTCAAAGTCAAAATCTTGCAACTGTCATATGATATTGTCAACTATCATTTCATAGCCTACCCACTGTCGTACAAGTTTTTCAGAGTGTCATTTGGGAAATTTTTGAAAGTTGTCAGAAAATTGTCAGGATTGCTAGATATTTAGCTCTTTCAGCCTAGTTTCAGAATCTGTCGAATGGATCATTGTGTCAAGAACAGAGTAGTAGCTATTAAGAGTCCAATCATTTTCTTAAAGTGGCCTTTTGAATCTGATTCAGCCTTCTATCTAATCAATTTGAGTCTTTATCATCTCATGTCAAAACCTTGTCATAACTATCAATCTTCAATCAATCAATCATCAAAACAACTATGTGTTGTGATATCTTGTCCGCTATCTTTTGGGAACCTACCCATACATCCAGGGCACAATATCCTTCATCCATGTCTAATCAAATCTTCAAATCAATCAAACCTTAACAAGGTTGCATCATCTGATCATCTTGATTCAATTCATTCTTCAATTATCTGAATCTTATTCTTTTGTTTCACTCAAAGTTGATGGTGGAGACTAGAGCTTCCTCTCACAAGAAATCTATTACCACTATCCAAAATCTGACTTTTGAGCAACTCATCAATTCTGGTCTTTATGAGGATGAAGGTCTTGGAAACTATTGATTGAAATCTGGTTACGTACCCCCTCCATTGACTCACGGAGGTACTCAACATACCCCTCATCAATCTAATCCAGGGAGTCCACAAACTCCTACCATGTCTCAAGCAGGGACAAATTTTGGCTCTCAAAGAGCTCAATCTCAACATGGTGCAGATCAGGAACCCACACTTGAAGAAATTGCGTGCTACCAAAATGATGATGAATTTAACAAGATGATGAGACATTTCTTGAAAGAAAATAGAGAAGCATACTTTTTACAACTAGCTCATCAAGGAGCTAAACTTCCTCCCAACTTTAATGTTGAAGACATCATTACACATGAGGAAGAGAATCCACTCACAGCTATGATGAAACAAATGCATGCTATACAAGTTGAACTTAACAATCTCAAGAAAGAGAAGGAACCCAAAGAGTTCTCCATGGAGGCTCTATGTCCTTTTCCATTTAACAAAGACTTGTACATGCCGCCATTTCTAAAAAGAGTGGAGATGCCAAAGTATGATAAGTATGATGGACACTCTGATCCCCAAGATCATGTCAGAGATTTCTGTACGCAATCCATGGAATTCATGCATGAACCGACCTATCTGATGCATCTTTTTCCTAGATCTCTAGGCGGAGCATCCATTCAGTGGTTTTCAAGATTGCCTCCTATGATCAAAACGTTTGAGGAATTGATTAAATTGTTTTATCAAAAATATTCCTACAATATTTAGCATCCGGTCACCATGATTGATATTTGTAATCTCAAGCAATATCCAAGAGAATCATTCCTAACTTTCCTCAAGAGGTGGTGAAAGAAGTTCTCTCTATATGCTAGACCAATTCCCGAAATGGAGAAACTTGAAATCTTTATCAATAACCTTGTTCTAGAGCTCAATTATCCTCTACAAATGCAAGATCATACATCTTCTGACAAGATGGTGGATAATGCTATCAAAATTGAAAAAGTTCTTGTAAAAAAAGGGGAAATCACACTCCAAAAAGACAAGTACGAATCTAGATCTAGTTCCAAAGACAAGAACAAAAATTGGAAAAAGAACAAAGGCATCGTCATAGATGGCATTGTAGAAACTATCCGTGCCCCATCAAAGGCACTAGCCTACAATCTCACTCTTGGCACTCAAACCATTAAAGCTTCCAAGCAAAAGTCTTCTCAACCATCTCAAAAAAAGCCAGAATTTAAAAAATGGGATAAACATAAAAAATTTACTCCTCTAGGAGAGTCTTTAGAATCAGCTATGAAAACTCTACTGGCTGATAACATCATCTCTTTACCACCAATTTGACTGAATGCTCAAGATCCCAAACTGATATGGTGGAAGGATAATGAATTCTATGATTTCCATCGGAGTAAAGGTCACAAAACTAGTAGTTTCTACCACTTGAAGCATACCATTCAAGATCTGATCGATAGTGGAGACATCAAAATTGACAATCCCATGAGCAATAATGATCATACAACATTCATAGAACCATTTCTAAAAAATGGTCAAAAGGTTTCAACTTCTCAGCCTAATATGGGGGCAAAAGTCAACTATGCCTACCCTAGAAATAACACTGTCATCAATATGGTTGAACCATGTCTCTCTGAAAGTTGCAATGTCATCACAATCATACAAAGAGACAAAGATCATTCCTTAGCTGATGCAATTACTCAATCACAACCTCAAATGCATCTGAAAGGACAAATCCCAGATTCATCAAATGTCCCTAAAGTGCCCTTCAATCTTTCATCTGCTTCTAAACAGAAGGCTGCTTCCAAATCTTCCAATCCAAAGGATACAAGGCCTATGTCTTATAGCATTGTTCAACAACTCCAACACACTAATGCAAAAATCTCCATGTTTGAGTTGCTTCAAATATCTCCAGCTCATAAAGCCATTCTCGATAAAGCTTTGCTCGGTTCCAATGTTCCTGATGACCTTGATTTAGACAGGTTCCAAACTATGGTTGGACATCTTACATCTTCACAATATATCACCTTTTCAGAGGAAGATGACAACTCCTTGAGTCACCCACATAATCAGCCTTTGCATATAGAAGTCTTGATCCAGAACCGTAGAGTCAAACGTGTGTTGATAGATGGGGGCACTGGCCTAAACATTTGTTCTTATGACTTGATCACACAATTGGGATTTTCAGGATTGGCTATTGATCCTAGAAAGAAAATAACTATCAAGGCCTATGATGAACAAGAAAGATCTTCTAAAGGCACCATTATCTTACCTATCAGAGTGGGTCCAGTTATCAAAGATACCATCTGTCAAGTGCTTGATCTACCTTTGGCCTACAACATCCTTCTAGGGAGACTGTGGATACATGAAATGCAAGCCATTCCTTCTACATACCATCAATGTTTGTAGTTTCCTTATGAAGGAGTCGAGGTTACTATCCCAGCACATCTAAATACAACTTGCAACACCTTGAAGGAAAGTGCAGATAAGCTTGTACTGAATAATAGAGAATCTCCCATAGAGCCAACTAAAGAAGCATCCACATCTAAAATGGAAGATCTTACCAAAGAGGTTAATATCAAAGAAAATAGTATGGGATAATACACTATCGAGCCAGTCTTATCTTTGACATCTCTCCCTATCTTGCCTAAGTCTTATGGGCAATCTTTGAAACAATCCAAGCCCAAACCTTAGGAACCTCTTGAGGCATATAAAAGGAATTTTGTAGCAAAACAAGTATCCAAGCAAGAATTTGAAGAGGATGAAGCTATGCTATCATGGCTATACAAAGATGAACCTGAATCTCAAGTTGTTCAAACTGGTAACTCTGTAGTACCCAAACTCCCTTCCAAGTCATATGGTCCAGGAGGTAAATTAATAGCTAAGATGGGATACTCGGGTCAAGGACCTCTAGGAATCAGAGGAAAAGGTCTTGAGGCACCTCTCCCACATACTGGTAGAGAAAATAAAAATAAAATTGGCTTAGGATTTAAGAAGAAACCCTATCACCTCAAAGGTAATTGCTCACATGTCGTAGAGTAGATAATGCTAGGGGAACCTCTTCTTAAGAAAGAAGAAATAGAACCATCAGATAGTGATTCAGATAGTTCAGAACTCATCCCCTATGAAAAATTTCCTAAAGAGATCAAAGACCTTCTTGATGATAAAGATGATCCTATCAAAAGAATTAATGTAGTAGAAACACAAGAACCTACTATCAATTAGGAGATAGTTGCAACACAAGAACTAGCTAATCTTGAAAACAATCAAGAAGAGGGAAGTGGTAGTGATTATGAGATAGATTCTCATGAGTATGAATTCGAATTAGAATTTGAGGGTAACCCTTCTTGGGGTATTCACCCTAACTTTACTCATGTTCTAAGATTTCCTAGAGATCCTGAATCAGAAGCTGAATCAAATGACTATGAATGGGGAGCGATTCTAGAGCCAGATGAGCTTATCATAGAGAAACATGTTGATTTTATTCACCAATATGCACCTCAAACCAATGTAAGTCTAGAGAGAAATGATGAACCTATCGAGTCTGATCCACCTATGGCTGAATTGGACTCCCACGATGACATTGAGCCTATTCATGAATTGAATGTCTTAAGTTGTATTATCACCTTTGAACTCAAGCATCAGGTTAGGACCAATGATGACAGATCAATATCTGTAAACACCATATCCCAAGCCTTTCCTACTTTGACTATCCAATGCCTTGATCTTATCGACCAAACTTCCACAAACCCAAACCATGGTATTTATACCTTCCCTAATGACTATGCCCTTGCCTGCTACCTCAATGCAGTTGAGCCTATGAGTACTTCCATCAGTGAACTGAGCGTTAGCATGACTGAGTCAGACATCAAATATCTTAGTCAGAAAAATAAGAGTAAAAAGAAAAAGAAAAAGAGTTCTGAGGGTGAAAACCACTTTGTGGCAGTCTCAGAACTGACAAAAGTGAAAATAAAAGACGTATCCAAAGGTGAAAACCTCTCCGAGGAACCTAAGGATGAGATATTTGATGTCCTTCCAAGTCATTTACAGGACAAATCTCTAGTTCTAATTGAGCCCACCCAATCCATCAATTTGGGTACAACAGAGGAACCACAATTAGTACATGTAGCACAATCCTTATCAGAAGAAGAGAAATAGAAATTTACTACATTCTTGACAGAAAAAAAAGATCAACTTTGCGTGGAAGTATTCAGATATGCCAGGGTTGGATCCAAATCTTATCATGCACCATCTATCCATTGCTCCTGGAGTAAAACCAGTCAAGCAAAAATTGAGAAAGATGCATCCTCATGTTGCACTTTTAGTCAAAGCTGAATTAGAGAAACTCCTAAAAGCTAGATTCATCCGCGTCATAGACTATGTTGCATGGATCTCCAACATTGTACCTATTTCTAAACTAGATGGCTCAATCAGAGTATGCACAGACTTTAGAGATGTGAATAGAGCATGCCCTAAGGATGATTTTCCACTACCTAACATTGATATGATAGTGGACATGATTGTGAGTTTTGAGATGTATTCCTTAATGGATGGTTTCTCTGGATATAACCAAATAAAAATTGCTCTAGAGGACCAAAAGAAAACTACTTTCACATGTGCGTGGGGAACCTTCTGTTGGAATGTTATGCCATTTGGACACAAAAATGCTGGAGCTACATATCAAAGAGCAATGACATCTATTTTACATGATATGATGCATCGCACCATGGAAGATTATGTTGATGACACATTAGAAAAATCTATGATCATAACTGAACATCTAAAGAACTTGAGCATGATCCTAGACAGAATGGAACAGTTTAGTCTCCGACTAAATCCTAAGAAGTGTGCTTTTGGTGTCACTTCTGGAAAGCTCTTAGGATACATAGTTTCAAAGAAAGGCATTGAAGTTGATCCAGCTAAAGTCAAGGCTATAATAGAGATGCAACCTCCCACAAATATCAGTCAAATGAGGATGTTGCAAGGCAGAGTTCAATCTATCAGAAGATTCATATCACAGCTAGCGGACATATCACAACCTTTTACAAAAAAATTACATAAAGGTGTGACCTTTGCATGGAATGAAGAATGCGAGAACAACTTTAACCATATCAAGAAGTATCTATCAAATCCGCCTATCTTGATGCCTCCTATTCATGGGAAGCCATTGATCTTGTATGTCTCCACAACAACCACATCATTGGGGGCATTGCTAGCACAACATGACGAAGACAAAAAGGAAAGAGCCATTTATTATATAAGCAGAACATTGGTGGCATATGAAAAGAACTATTCTATGATTGAGAAAGCTTGTCTCGCTGTGATCTTTGCATCACAGAAACTGAGACACTATATGTTAGCTCATACCACGCATCTATTAGCAAAAATTGATCCACTAAAATACTTACTAACCAAGGCTGCCCTCACAAGTAGACTGGCTAAATGGGTCATGCTTCTAAGCGAATTTGACATTGAATATGTTGAAAGAAAAGCTATAAAAGGTCAAGTTATTGCTGATCAACTAGCAAATGCACCCATGTTTGATGACACACCAATGCAAATGGAATTTCCAGACTCATCTATTATGCACCTATCTTCTAGAGAATTGCAATTTTTCTTTGATGGCTCCTATACACAGAATGGATCTAGAGTAGGCATATTGTTCCTAACTCCCCAAGGATACTCAATCCCCAAAGCATTACGATTAAAGTTTTCTTGCATGAACAATATTGCGGAATATGAAGCCCTTTTGAATGGTATGAAAATAGCAATTGAATGGAGAGTAACAGAGCTACACATTCATGGAGACTCTCAACTTGTTATTCATCAAGTCAATGATGTGCACCAAACTAAAGATGAAAAGCTCATTCCTTACAAGAGAATGTTCGATGATCTTAAGAAATATTTCATATCTATCACATTTGAGAAAATTCCTAGAATGGAGAACAAGGCTGCCGATGAAATGGCAACACTATCTACTTTATTACAGTAGCCTGAACATGAGATACGCTATGAGTTCTTGGTGGAAGCACTCTCTTATCCTACATATGACTCCCCTGAAACCCGCATGATCTACATTGTTGTAGGTCAAGATTCATCCCGATATCAAAACCTATTTTCCTATCTCCAAGACCAAATCATTCCCGATACCTTCAACTGTCATGAAAAGAGATACCTTATTCATAATGCTTCCTAATATGTCATCATTGGTAATGATCTATACAAACAAGGTCTAGATGGTATGCTACTTAGATGTTTAGAATAGGAAGAGTCTCAACGTGCATTAGAGGAAGTCCATGATGGTATTTGTGGGTCACACTCAAACGGTTTAACACTAGCTCAAAAACTTATTAGGGTTGGGTACTATTGGCCTGAAATGGAGAAAGAGGCTATCAAATTTGCTAAGAATTATCAAAAGTGCCAAGTGCATGGCAACTTAATTCATGCTCCAGGGAGAGATCTAATCCCCTTTACAACACAATTGCCTTTCCATCAATGGCCATTCGATCTTATTAGGATGATTCATCCTCACTCTTCTAATGGACATACCCATATAATCATTGCTACAGATTATTTTACAAAATCGGTAGAAGCGGTCTCTCTGACACAAGCAACGGGGAAATAGATATCTATGTTCATAGTGAACTATATCGTATGCAAATATGTAATCCCTCATTCCATAATCATAGATAATGGTGGGCAATTTAGGAATAAAGACCTCGATGATCTATGTGCCAAATTCAAGATCACCCAACATTGGTCTTCTATCTACTATCCACAAGGGAATGGCCAAGTAGAGGCTTCTAACAAAAATCTATTGAAGATCTTGCACAGAACAATACAGAAAACTGGCAGAGACTGGCATCTCATGATTAATCCAGCTCTATGGGCCTACAGAACAAGTATCATAACACCTACTAGGGCTACACCTTTTGCTTTAGTTTATGGGTCTAAAGCGGTATTTCTTATTGAGGTCAAAATCCCATCACTAAGAATTAGAATGCATGGTCTAGTAACTGATGATGACTACAGAGTGTCTAGGTTGCAAGAACTTGAACTACTAGATGAGTGCAGACAAGCAGCGTATGATCATCTCAGAGTATATCAGAAGAGAATGTCTAAAGGCTACAACAAGAAAGTCAGACACAGAGAATTTTAGGTTGGTGATCTAGTCTTGAGAGAAAATCCTAAAAATCAATCCCATCGATAACACAAGGGGAATTTTGAACCCAATTGGTTGGGTCCCTTTTTAATCACTATTACTTTTGGCTCTGGTGCCTATCAACTCTCAATGATTGAAGGAGAACAGCTCCGAGAACCAATCAACGTTCTCCATCTGAAGAAATTCTATGCCTAAGGCATTCAGTCTATGGTTAAATATCCTGAAAAAATCTTAAAAATTAGAAAAAGTCCTAAAAAAATGAACATCTTGGTGAAAACCTAGCAATAGGTGCCTTGATGATTCACAAAAAAATCAAAAAATATCAAAAGTGCAAAAAAATTGAAAAAATGAAAAATACAAAAAAAAGAAAAAAAAGAAAAAGTGCCTTGGTGAAAACTTGGAAACAGGCGCCTTGGTAGCAAAAATAGAATCTCTGCCAAGATGGTGAAAACCCAAAAAATGGGCGCCACTTGTTCCAAATGTTCCATCTATTAGTGCAATCTTGGTCTTTCCTAGCTTTCATTCTTGCTTTAGTTTGTACATATCTCTCAGTTTGTTTTTGCATTTCTAGTTTTCAATAAGTCGGTCTGTCCACCAATCAACTCAAGCGTCTGTATCCTATCAATGTTCAAACTTGGGGGCAATCAATGTCATATCCTATGGCCTCCAATATATCTTAGACATCTCATATCCAGTCAGAGTCCTTTGAAGCTTCATTTGAGTCAGTCAAGTCTGTCTTGTCTCCAGAAAGGATTTTGCATCTACAATGACAATTAAACACAAACTGAAAACAATCTGTGCTTTTCATGCTTTTATCTCCTTGTATGCTTACTGATTCACATTGAGATTTTTGCATATTGTGTCCCTTAGAGCTCTTTGATGATGTCCTTTATAGGATTTAGAGAGTGATGACTAGGGGCATAATCTTTTCTTTGTCTTCTACTTGTATGTGAAAATCTAACAACTTTGGAAATTCTGGATTGAAATGGTGTCCGACTGTAAGACCCTCTATCTTGAATTGGATGGCCATGCCTACCTCGACCATTGATACCTAGATGATTCAAATAAGTATTGATCTAACTATTGTCTTTTTGAGTGAGTTCTTTCTCCTACTGTGAAACACGATCTTACCTAAGGATGTGAACGATAAAGGGTCACTACGGGTAATTCACATTGGATTTAGAATGATCTCTTGGCTGTTTGATGTGTTTATCATGCAAGGCGTATTCAGGTCATCACAACGTTCATGTTTTGATGTATATACAAATTGCTATATCAAAATGGACATGTTATTCAGGTCATCCTGGCACTTGTGCCTTGGTGCTTATATCTAATCTGACATTCTGAAAACAAAACCAATATTCAGATGTCCATGGTTATTTTGGACCAGTGGGTGTTGTATTGGTTCTTGACTGCATACAAATTGATATTCATATGTCTATGGTTTCATAGCTAGTGGGCATTGTATTGATTTATCCGGTTACCTAAAAGTTCAATGATGATAACAAATCGACATATGATCAGTGACTAGGTCCTAGGTCTTAGGTTGCATTTCATTTTGCATGTCTCTTTGCATTTTGCATGTTTGCATGATGTCACAATGGCTAAATGAACTTCAATGCTTAAATGATTCTTCAAATTGCATCTTCAAATCTAACAAGAGCTGAATCTTACATGAAGGTTCCTCCAATGAAACATCAAGTTGAATCCTTTTTCAGGATCAAAATCAAAATCTAAGATTGTTTATATTATTAACTATTTGCATATTCGACCTTCGATCATCACATAAATCCATAATTCAACTTAACTGATTATCTTACATCAAACTATCAAAATTTCAACTTGGTCAACTATGGTCAACTCATAGTTTCACCTAGTCAAACTTGGTCTTTTGGGACCTTCCAACAATGCAGAATGCATTCTTGAACATGTATAACCACTTTTCCAATCAATTAACATGCTTCTGAACTCTCAACGCTGACTTTTCTTGTCAGATTTCAATTTTAATCTTGAAGGGGGCATGGTATTGCACATCATTCAAAGTCTGTAAATCAATTTCTATCAATATCTTTCATCAGTGATCAAGACAAACAATCATGTCTAGTTACTGATTCATCAAAAAAGACCTCATCGCTTGAGGAAAATCTATCATCACTTGGGGCATATCAGATTCATCAAGATCTATATCAATCTAGTATTCTCCTAATCTTGTAAACTGTATCAATTTTTGCAACCATTGGATCATAGTGTTCTTTCCTTGGTTCTTCGGTAACTGAAGGATTTGGATGTGATACCTACTAGTTCTGCTAAGACAATCGAGTCTAGAACGGGTCACTCACTTCTTTGCAATCCTAAGGTTTGGAATCAGGCGCTTTGACACTTTTTCACAATCATAGGTTCATTTGCTGTTATAGTGAACATTATCTTTGGTCATTCAGGACCTATTATATCCATATCAAATCAATATCAATCAGCTTCTGTCTCATATAAATTATCAATTTCAAACATCAGTTTCATATCTTTATCAAACACAGACTATCTTTGAACCACTGTGCTTTACACAGTAATTCAAAGAGGGGCAAAATGTAATACCCCAAAAATGGGCTATAAGTTCATTAACTTCCTATATCTACAAATTGAATGAAATCAACATCAAAGTCCTAACCTAAGGCACATCTAAACATCATTGAATCCTAATTGATTATCTTAAATTCTGCATCGGGGAATATTCCTAGCAATATTCCTAATTATCTTAATTATCTTTAATTTAATGATTATTTGGCGATAAATCACATTTATCCTAAGTTTGATTAATTGAATATTTTCATATTTAATTAATTAGATTTAATATCTTGCCACTTAATTATGTAATTAAATTTAATTCTATCTATTATTAATTATATTATTTAATTTTGACAATAAATCCAATATCCTATGAATAAATTGATTAAATTCTTATTTAATTGATTAAAGCAAGTTGTCATTATTTAATAATATAGTTTTTAATAAAAGTTTGATAAAATAGTTAATTAACCCATAAATTAATTATTTTATTTCAAAAATCAGTTAAGTTGAGAATAAATCACTTTATTTATTTATTAAATCATAATTATCCATGTGCATATTCAAGCACCAGTTAAACTCAAATTGGAAAATCAATGCAAGTTGTTAGCTTTTTGAAACTCAACATCTTTTTTGAGTTTTAAAGTTGATGTAAACTTCTAATTCGAGTTGAGCTGTGCTTTTGCATGATTTTTGTGACTTAATTATCTGTTATTTAAAAATAACTCAAAAATCAACTTGAGTTATTTGAGTGATTTATGGCTTTTATCCATGCACCTCCAAAGCCCTGGATTTCTATAAATTAAGGCTTCAGATCATCTTAATTCATCTCATAATTTTGCAAGCTTACTTTGCCAAAGTCGTCTATGAATTGCACAACTATTTTGAAGAATTGGAATTTGGAGAATCAAAGCTTATTGCGAATGAAGGCTATTGTGAGATCAATTTGTTTGTTTTACATTCATTTAGATTCTTTTTCATATCATTGTTAGATCATTTCAGCATATCAATTTCCATATTAGCATAGATTCATATCAGTTTTTATCATTCTTATTGCATAGAAAATTCAAAAATATAGATTAATTGCATTCAATTCATATCTAGATCAATTGCATTCAAATCCTTCATTTAGGTGTCGTCTAGGTCACTGATCTCGATAGCAATCTGAGAACATTAATCTCGCACCTACTAGAAGACAATAAATCGCTTGGTTAAATTAGATTTCAATTTTGCACGATTTTGATTTTTGCTAACCTCTAATGTTTTACTGAAGTGTTGTGTCTACAGATCAGGTACAATTTTCACACACACAGTTGGACATTAAGAAAATAAGATTATGTTTATAGAGGGTCTGAAATGAGTTATTTTTAATGACCTCTTAAGTTGAAAATTGATTCCAACAATACAATGGGTGAGACTTATTTGACTAAATGACAAACAAATAAAATTATTGTGTATTTAAAATGAACCAATTGTAAATTAGTGACATGTTTAAAGTTATTTTTTAATGATAAGCACTACGATTATGGGGTAGCTCCCTAAATTAAAATAAAAAAAAGATTACATCGAATAACATGAACATCTAAACTAAACTTAACCTACCACATCAAAAGCTTTTGCAAAAGTAACCCATCCCCCTACATTGATTCAAAAGTCTCTAAGCCTTGTTAGAGGGGAATGGAGAACTGCCAAGAAATAGCATATTATGAAGTTTTTCAAAGTCATTCTTCCTAGCACTATTGCAAAATTATGTCCAAATTATTGCCTTTAAGCTTTCTTCAAATTTGTTATCCTATGCCCCTATCCCTGCCCCTTCAGATTATTGACTCTGAGCTATATAAATAGGAAAAAATGTAACTATTTGGTCAAACTAGTTTGTGAAACTCTATCCAAGGGCCAAAAAATGTGACATTAAGAAGAAATTTTTATCTACTAACAAATCTAAAATCGACCCTCTAGTAGACTAAGATTGAAAATCTAGTAGACTAATCAATTTGCAGACTAATCAAAGTGTGTAGCTGAGCTTAGCCAATACCTGACGTCTCCCTTACCACTTTTATTGGCATGTCATCCTTCACTATTTTATCTAGATGTTAACACTCTCTAACCCCTTCCATCAAATAGTCCTACTCTTCAAAATTCATTCCCTGATCAGTAAGGAAATCAACCACTTTATTTGCATTCCTATATGTGCGAGACAAGCTATATATTTTTCCAAATAATTTAACCAATGCCTAAGAATGGGAGGCCATATTTTGAGCTTCCAATTATAAATGTGTCCCTTTGATACTACATTGATTCATTGCAAAGAGTCTATAGCCATTGTATAATAGCATATTTTAACACAAAGCTTAACTCCCCTAGCTAAAGCCTCCATCTTAGCTTCGGTATTTTTTGTTAATCCCAATGTGTTGTACTCTTCCCAAAGGTAATATCTTGAATAGTCTCTAATGATGCAAAAAGTTCTAACCCCTCTAGGATTTCCTCTAGCAGCCCTATCAAAATTTAATTTGACCCACCTGACGAGGAAGGAAACCAACAAGATTATACCTTCCTCTCATTCTTTCTTGAGCCTATACTTACCCCTAAATCTGATTGTCCCACTTACTAAAGAATGTAACATTTTTACTAAAAAATTTTTCTTTGACCACTTCATAGATACCCAATTTAATTTAATGAATAAATTTCTCAATATAAATTCTCTTACCATTAAATATTTATTTTTTTCTTTCCTTCCCAATCTTCCAAACAAGGAAAGAAGGATCAATCACCCAAATGTCCCCACATAAAGAGGATCTACCACCAATCAACCAAATTTTCAAAAAAGATACTAGATTATCTTATCTTGGAGACACTCATCCAATGACAGTCATAAACTAATCCCAAAAATCCACTAAAAAGGGACACCACTATTGGGATTATGGAAAGGTGAGTTACTGAGAGAGGAGGGATGAATTAGTAACCCTAAAAACTTTTTATCTTAGTCCTTGTAATAGAGTAATTCATTAACAAACTATAGTATTTACTGTCTCCATACATTCATTAACATAACTAAAATGTAAAGAATTCTAATCTAATCAAATAAGAAATAATGAAACTTTATACACATAACACTAGTATTTTGGTATCACAAAAACCCTTTTTAGAAGGTAAAAACTATAGTGGGATGACACCCACAAATCTTCACTAACTGCAGTAATAAAGTTTATCGGTTAAGGATACAATATTTGATCATTTTTTATGATCTTACCCTGTTAGGAGTAACAATTAAGATCTATGAGGATCTACTTGGTTAAAGTATTTTAGAAACAAAATCAAGTTCTGCCATAATTGTTAGAAAGTAACAGTGAAATTGATCTACATATAGAAACTACTTTGCCTAATTTTAGATCTGATAAGTACTTAGCTGTTATCACCTTGTTGTGATTGATTTCTCCTATGAATTCTTCTTGGTAGGCTTCTGATCTAATATTGATTTAGTCCTTGAATGTTTTGTCAAAGATTTTACTTCACAAACTTGTATGATCTTTAGATGTTTGTATGTGTGGCTACTTCATGTGTGGTACATGTGATGACATCTTTACTATTCTTATAACAAAGGATTTTGACCTAATTAGGGTTATGGCATCATCTAGAAAACCTAAGATCTATGATCCAAATGAATAACCTAAACATCATTACATAGGGATCATGAATCATTAAATGATTACATCCATATTTAATCTTCACCTCAATCTTTGTAAACTATTTTATAGTTCGATGTAAACTTTTTACCTTGTATTTTGTATCTTACAAACATTTATGTCTTTCCTTCATTGCTTTGTATATAGTGCATTCATCACTCAATAATTTACTAATGCTTGATATATATGAATGCTTGGTTAAACTGTGCTCAGTTCTTGATAATCATCTAGCTTGGTATGAGTGCTTGGTCAAGAATGTGTTCAATTATTATGATATTCTGCCTCGTGCTCTACTTGGTATCTATTCTTGTTATGTTAGCCAACTAGCTTGTTTGCTTCCTTTACCAACTGTATGTGTGACACTAATGACACCATATAAATAAAATTTTCCCCCTTTGGCATTAGTGACAAAAACACATATGTATGCCTTGTAGTCAAAATTTTAAAACTGTATACTCAAAACTATAAACTCCCCCTTTGTATGTACCTCAGTAAGTATACATACTATTTATACATATATTTTCCCTTGTAAGTATAAGTATACATATCTGTTAGGAATGAATGTTGGATGTTGGTAGTCATTCTATAGCAGTTGTTGTTGCATTCATGACTATGACTGTCATTGATATCAACACAATGATCTTCTGGAGACTAGCAGAGAAGCAGACAGTGTTTTGATTAGCACACGTGGGATATTGTAGTTGGAGCTATGCAATGTTGAATTTATACTCTTTGATATGTTATATGTCTATGGTTAAGAGTGCAAGTTAGTATGGTATGTATGGAAAAAGTTATAAGCATTTTGGTGGAAGCAATATTCAGGCAGTGTTCCTGAGTAGCGGTTTGTGGAAATAAGATGATATCTCCTAATCGGGATGGAATCTAGTTTTGTGTAGTTAAAGGGAAGTTTGAGACACATTGATGGTGACGTGGTTCATAGTGTAAACTTTGAGGTCACATGAGTGAAGAGTTATTTCATTTGGAAGATGATAGTTTTGTGTAATTTTGATGTAGCGTGTGGAATCTTTTATTTTGTATTTGTGTGCCAACTCATTTGTAATTATTTGAGCGTGGTATAAAGGAAGGAATGTTTTTCCTTATTGTAATGTAATTGACATGAGTGAATGAATGGTGATGAAGAATTAATGTGAAATAATTGTGAGCATGGTATAATGTGAATGTAAGCATGAAGTAAAGAAGAGAGCCTATGAAGTTGTGAAAGCAAAATTGTGAAGGAAGACATGCGAAGTACAGAGATCTAGAATTGAAATCTAGTGTAGCAGAGAGTGCGATTTGGCATAGTGAGGAGGTAATATATTTTATATTATTCTACTAAATAATATTAAGGTTATTTGGATAGTGTGTTCAATGATCTTACCCTAAAGTTGTTTGGGCAGTGGGTCCTTTTGTCTTCCATAACTCTTAACAGGGTTAGAATCTTTTAACAGGGATTCAAAATCTCCTAACAGGGATTTATATGTACTGAATGTATTTCATAAGACTCCTAATAGAGTCCATCCTTTCGCAAGGAATATTCATATTAGTGCATCTTTTGTGGGCATCATTCCCACCAGGGTTTACACTTTGATCAAGAGGTTCCCTAGTCAACATATCTTATGTTATTGTGTCATTGTGTATGAATATCTTTGTATGGTTGGTAATTACATTACTTATATGGTTAAATGTTGTAGAAGTTGATAAAGGTTATAATTATTAGATAAATCATTCACCCCCCCCCCCCCCCCCCCCCCCCTCCCCCTCCTCTTAGTTATCTTGGTGGACTTTACTTTCTAACAATTAGTATCAGAGTAGCAAGTCCTTGAAGGGAAAGTTTGACAGCTTAAGGAGATCCATGGAAAATTTTAGGAAAGAAAGCCCTAAGTTTGATGGAGTAAATTTTGACAGCTAGAAGGAAAAGATGAAGACACGTCTACTATGTTTAGGACTAGGTTATTGGTTGATTACAAAGAATGATAGGACTATAATTGAAGAAGATAGTCTTGAAACAAGTTCTAAAGATGAGGTAGATCTATTCATGTGTAACATACTTGCAAGAGAAGCACCTTTGATAGCACTTCCAGAGAATGATTACAGTCAGGTAAAATGTTTTAAGAAATCTAATGAAATTTGGAAAGCTTTACACTCCACTTTTGAACATGATGAACATGCAAAAAGAGCTAGATTACATAATTGGATATGTGCATTTGAAGATATTAGAATGATGGAAGATGAATTTGTTACAAGCTATATTGGTAGAATGTTAGAAATTGTTGTATGGATAAAATATTGTGGAGGATCAAAGATAGAGAATGAAGTGATATGGAATATTTTGAGGACATTGACTCCTATATTTAAGTAGACAACATAGATGATTGAACAAGTTATACCTTGTACTACAAACTTTACAAGAGAAACTCTTCTTGGAAGATTGGAAGCAACAAAGATGAACCTGAGGTTATCAGGAGACTTACCTAGAATGGAGACAGTATTTAGTGCTCTTAGTATTCATCCTACTTTGTCAAGAAGTACTAGTGTGAGTGGAGATTATGCCAGTAGTAGTAGATCTAGAAATGAAGAAGACAAGAAGATTGAAAAAGGTATTGCCTTTCTTGTGAAAAGAGAACCAGACGGTAAGAAAATCTTTAAATGTTGGACTTGTCAAGAATATGGTCATTTTGCATCTAAATGTCCTAAGAGAGTTAAGAAGTACAGAAACAATTTCAAGCCTAGAAGATCTAAGGAATGTTATTATGCTAATGATGAAGATCTTGAAGCTATTATAGAAAGAACCTTGAGTGAAAGTGATACTGAGAATAATGATGAAATATGATTTATAGAAATTAGAGAAGAGAATCCTGAATTTGAAGTTAAGGAAGAAAAAGCCTTAGTTTCCCAAGTTGAAAAGAAAGCTGATTGGATTATAGATAGTGGTTGTTCACATCATATGACTGGAGATATGAAAAAGTTCATAAAGTTTAATAATTATGATGGAGGATTTGTTAGATTTCGTAAGAATGCACCTTTTTTGATTAAAGATATAGGATCTATTACTCTTGATGGAAAGACTAATACTCATGATGTTTACTTTTTTGATGGATTGAAACATAATATTTTGAGTGTTGGACAGTTAGTGGATAAGGGATATCAAGTTTGGTTTACTGAGAAAACTTGTGTGATAAAGGATAAAGATGGAAATCTGATTGGAACTAGATCTAAAATCAGAGGTAATGTATTTCAGTTGAATCCTACTAAGATGACATGTTTGATTACTAAAATTGATGACAATTGGTTATGGCATAGAGGGTTTTGTCATATAAACTTTGATCACATTGTGAAAGTGAGTACTACACTTGTAGTAAGGGATTTGCTTAAAATTATGAAGCATACTAACATGATTTGCAAAGAATGTGTGATGGCTAAGCAGAAGAGAAGTTCATTTCCTAGTAAGAAGTTCACATCGGTAGAGAAGTTGGTGATTGTTCATATAGACTTGAGCGGTCCTACCAGGACTAGAGGATTTTATGGAGAAAGGTATTTTATGATTGTTGTTGATGATTTTACAAGAATGATGTGGATTGCATTTTTGAAAGAAAAATCTGAACCATTTGATAAGTTTAAGATCATTATGAATAAAGTTGAGAATGAATCTGGAATGAAGATTAAATGTTTGAGATCTGATAGAGGTGGAGAATTTACTTCTAGAGAGTTTAACACTTTTTGTGAAGTGAATGGTATTAAGAGATAGTTTTCAGCCCCTAGAACACCTGAACAAAATGGTATTGCAGAAAGAAGAAACAAGTCAGTAACTGAAGTAGCAAGAGCTATGTTGTTTGAGAATGATTTGGCAAAGACATTTTGGAGAGAAGCAGTGAATACAACAGTATATACAATGAACATAGTACAAATCAGAGAAAACACAGATAAGACACCTTATGAATTATGGTTTGGACATGCACCCTCAATTAAGTATTTTAGAATTTTTGGAAGCAAATGTTATATAAAGAGAGATGATGATATTGGAAAGTTTGACCCTAGAAGTGATGAAGGAATTTTTCTTGGATATTCTTTGAAGAGCCAAGCATATAGATGTTACAATAAGAGAACTAAAACTATTGTTGAGAGCACAAATGTTAAAGTTGACGAGAAATTTAAAATTCAGGAAAGAATGCTTGATTATGAATCAGATGAAGAAGCTCATCCTCAACCTAACATTGAAACTACTAAATTATTCTATGAGACTGATAGTGAATTGTTAAATGAGAATCATACTGTAGAAGAAACTAGAGAAGAAACCAGAGAAGAATCTAGAGAGAAATCTACAATTGAAGCAAGATCTGTGACTATGACACTGGACATGTATCTATCTAGACATCATCCTGTTGAACAAGTTATTGGAAGTTTGGACAGAGGAGTTATGACTTGAAATAAGGTACATTTATGTTTGATTTCTCAAATTTAACCTAAATCTACTAATGAAGCTTGTGAAGATGAACATTGGATTAACGCTGTGAGAGAAGAACTAGATCAAATTAAAAAGAACAAGACATGGGAATTGGTCCCTAGATCTAAAGACAAGAATGTGATTGGAACTAAATGGGTATTCAGAAACAAGATGAATGAACAAGGAGAAGTAGTAAGAAACAAAGCAAGATTAGTATGTAAGGGATACTCATAGCAAGAATTAGGAATTGACTATGAAGAAACTTTTGCACCTGTAGCAAGACTTGAAGTAGTAACAATATTTTTGGCTTATGTAGCTTTTAAGAAATTTAAAGTGTATAAGATGGATGTGAAGTCCGTATTTCTAAATGGTGAATTGGAAGAAGAAGTCTACATTGAGCAGCCTGAAGGTTTTCCTTTGACTCAAGAAGGATATATGGTATGTAAACTAAAGAAAACACTATATGGACTAAAGCAAGCACCTAGAACTTGGTATGCTAGTTTGGATAAGTATTTGTTGAAATTGGGATTTGCTAAAGGACCAGTTGATAGCAATCTGTACACAAAAGAAATTGAAAATGGTTTGTTAGTTGTAGTTATTTTTGTTGATGACATTATTTTTGGAGGAGAAGATGAAGCTAGTGACAAATTTGCTGATGAAATGAAGACTGAATTTGAAATGAGCATGATTGGTGAGATGAATTACTTTTTGGGATTATAGCTAACATAGAACAATGATGGTATCTTTGTTAGCTAGATAAAGTACTTGAATGATTTACTGAAAAGATTTGGAATGGAGAATTGTAAACTAGTTGGAACACCTATGGTTATAGGACACAAACTATCAAGCAAAGATGAAACACCAGCAGTTGAGCATAAGAAGTACAGATCCATGATTGGAGGATTGCAGTACTTAACACACACTAGACCAAATATACAACATTTAGTTGGAATGGTAGCAAGATTTCAAGCTGAACCTAGAGAGTCACATTATGTAGTAGTAAAGAGGATACTAAGATATTTAAGAAGGACAATGGACTATGGATTGTGGTATGAAAAATCTAATGATTTTACCCTATGTGTATATACAGATATTGATTGGGGAGGTAGTGTTGATGATAAGAAAAGCACCAGTGGTGGAGCCTTTTTTCTTGGAGGAAGATTGGTTTCCTAGTCAAGCAAGAAGCAGAATTGTATTTCACAGAGTATAGCAGAACTATTAATATGTAGCAACAACAAACAATTGTAACCAAATAATTTTGGATGAAGCAGATGCTAAAGAATATTGGAATTAGGTTTGTTGAGCCTGTTGTCATACATTGTGACAACACCAACATAGTTAGTATGTCTAAGAATCACGTATTGCATTCTAAGACTAAGCATATAGAGATCAAGTATCATGTTGTAAGAGAGAAAGTTGCTGAGAAAGAAGTTAGATTGGAGTACATAAGTACAAAGGAGCAGATAGCAGACATATTTACAAAGCCTTTTCCTAAGGATACATTTGAGTATTTGAGAGGTATGCTTGGGGTTATGCCCTAGCCTACTTTTGAGGAATGATGTAGTTGGTTACATCCGTCCAGTGGTATATGAGCCCTATCTATCTTCTGGATTGGATGTTGGTACTTCCTCTATGGGGGAGTATGTGTATCTGAGCTGAGTCATGAGGACTCTTGTGAATGTATTTTCTAAATAGTGTCTTTTGACATTGAGTTGTTGTTGACATAGTAATGAGATTTCTATCATTGATGTCAATGGAGGAGAAGTGTACATGAAAAAACCCTATGTACCATATGTTGGAGAGAACTGTATAGGAAAATGAAGCAAGATTTGATTGATGAAGAGGACTTGAAGAATTTTCAGAGCATCAGTGTAGCAATGTTGTAGTATTGGATTTTTGGAACATTGGGATGTTTTTTCATCTATGTTGCCATCATTGCCAATGGGGGAAATTTTTAGGATTGAATGCTAGATGTTGGCAGTCATTCTGTAGCAGTTGTTGTTGCATTCATGACTATGATTGTCATTGATGTCAACATAGTGATCTTCTAGAGACTAGCAGAGAAGTAGACAGTGTTTTGATTAGTGCACATGGTATATTGTAATTGTAGCTATGTGATTTTGAAGTTATACTCTTTGATATGTTATATGTCTATGGTTAAGAGTTCAAGTCATTATGATACGTATGGAAAAAGTTATAAGCATTTTGGTGGAAGCAATATTCAGGCATTGTTCTTGAGTAGCGGTTTGTGGAAATTGGATGATATCTCCTAATCGGGATGGAATCTAGTTTTGTCTAGTTAAAGGGAAGTTTGAGACACATTGATGGTGATGTGGTTCATAGTGCAAACTTTGAGGTCACATGAGTGAAGAGTTATTGCATTTGGAAGCCAATAGTTTTGTGTAATTTTGATGTAGTGTGTGGAATCCTTTATTTTGTATTTGTGTGTCGACTCATTTGTAATTATTTGAGTGTGGTATAAAGGAAGGAATGTTTTTCCTTATTGTAATGTAATTGAGATGAGTGAATGAATGGTGATGAAGAATTAATGTGAAAGAATTGTGAGGCATGGTATAATGTGAATGTAAGCATGAAGTAAAGAAGAGAGTCTATGAAGTTGTGAAAGCAAAATTGTGAAGGAAGACATGTGAAGTACAAAGATCTGGAATTGAGATCTGGTGTAGCAGTGAGTGTGATTTGGCATAGTGAGGTAGAAATATATTTCATATTATTCTACTGAATTATATTAAGGTTATTTGGATAGTGTGTTCAGTGATCTTACCCTGAAGCTGTTTGGGCAATGGGTCCCTTCTGTCTTCCATAACTCTTAACAGGGTTAGAATCTTTTAACAGGGATTCAAAATCTCCTAACAGGGATTTATATGTACTGAATGTATTTCATAAGATTCCTAATAGAGTCCATCCTTTCACAAAGAATATTCATATTAGTGCATCTTTTGTGGGCATCATTCCCATCGTGGTTTACTCTTTGATCAAGAGGTTCCCTAGTCAACATATCTTGTGTTATTGTGTCATTGTGTATGAATATCTTTGTATGGTTGGTAATTACATTGCTTATATGGTTAAATGCTATTGAAGTTGATAAAGGTTTTAATTATCAGATAACTGATTCACCCCCCCCCCCCCCCCCCTCTCTAAGTTATCTTGCTAGACTTTACTTTCTAACAATATCTTCCCCCCTTTTGGTAATAATGCTAAAATTTGTATATACTTATAGCTTATCAAAAAAAATTTGATGGGTTTTCTTCCAGTTGGCTAAGAGTTTTTTCCATTCCTCTTTCAAACTATCTAAGACAATCTACTTTAGACCAGCTTGTGCATGCACACTAGTACATTTGAGTTCTAATTGTGATGGCTATGTGTCACAATTCCAACACCACCATGTTGATCAAGCGACACAAACCGGTGTTGTAGTTTTGGTGTCAGCATCACCGACCACTAGGATTTCCATCATTATTGTGATAGTATTGACTATTGTAATATGCACTAATTATAATAGTTTAATTTTCCATTGTTACACATTATAGCTGTCGCAATTACAATGGCTATGCAATGGATATGTTGTGCATGCGATGTCTAGTTGTCAAATATTTCTGACATCTAGATTTTGTAATTAGTGCTTTTGTCATTGGACATTCTCTAAATACCATTGTAATTGCAATGATATTGACCGTTGCAATATCCCCTAACAAGGATGGTCAACCTATCATCATTACACATTATGAAGTATCGCAATTGTGATGGGTATGCAATAGATATGTTGTACATGTGACGTCCAGGTGTCAGATATTTTTGACATCTGAACGTCTCATGTAGTTCTTTGGCATTGGTCGTTCTCTGAATACCATCACAATTGTGATGGTTTGTTATGTTTTTATTATATATATATATATATATATATATAATATATATATATATATATATATATATATATATATATATATATATATATATTATATATATATATATATATATATATATATATATATATATATATAGATACATACATATATACATACATATATATATACATATATATATATACACACACACATATATATATATATATGTATGTATGTATGTATGTATATATGTATATATGTATATATATGTATATATGTATATATATATGTATGTATATATGTATGTATATATGTATATATATATATGTATGTATATATATATATATTATATATATATATATATATATATATATATATATATATATATATATATATATATATATATATATACATACATACATACATATATATATGTATGTATATATGTATATATATATATATATATTGTTGGCATTAAACATGATTGTCTATTAGTGACAACACTTATTCTGAACAGTACATACCGAGTAGATCAGTACATACTGAGAAGATCAGTACATACCAAGTAGAACAGAGCTTACCGAGCCGAGCAGAGCTTACCGAGTAGAATAGTGCATACCGAGCTCACAAAGTTTCACAGTGTTTACCGAGTGCTGCACGGTTAAACAGGAAATTTAGTTTCTACCGAGTAACACTTTGTCTACCAAGTCTCCAGTATTTACCGAGTTTGAAACTATGACCGAGTGGTTAGTATGGACCGAGTTTCCACTTCTACCGAGTGCATGATGATGCCAAGTAACGCAGTGGATGCCAAGTATCAGAAAGTCACCAAGTTAGTTTGCAGTAACCGTGTAACTATATTTGGGCCATCTCAGTAATATTTGTGTTTACTTATTTACGAGCTGACTTTGTAATTGACTTAGATTGATATATAAACAATGT
>BSBK01014032.1:0-75000 GCA_027943335.1 Chamaecyparis obtusa
AGGTAGTATATATATTATATATATAATATAATATATATATATATATATAATAATATATATATATATATATATGTATATATATATATATATATATGCATGATTGGGTTAATAGCTTTGTGTTGGCATAACTGATGATCATATGAGTTGAGTATATTATGGTATGTGTTTGATTATGATCTAATGGTAGGATGATCAGTTATGATATTGTCATTGATGTCAATGTAGGATAATCAATTATGATATTGTCATTGATGTCAACTAGGTATTTGTTTTGTGGACTGTGTTCTTGATAAGAAATGGAATGATCAATTGAATGAATCTCAAGTTATGTTGAGATTTGGAGTGTGCAATCATGAATGGACGATCAATTAATGTCTCTATATGGTATATCTATGACTGCACAGGTTCAAGTTAAGCACAGGTTGAGTTATGATCAAATGAATAGGTACAGGTAAGTTGGAAGAGCAGCAGAATGACCAGAATTTAAGGATTTTCTCTTTATGAAGAAAAAAATTGGATTTAGTGTGTATGGTCATACATATGTGGTCTAGAAAGGTATATCTACCTTATCCTATGACTGCATCATGATTGGAGATCTAAGGAATTAGTTATGAAGATTTGAAGTGACTAAAATAGGAAGAATGGCATACTATGTATGCTTGATCAGTAAAGTTGATAGATCGAGAGATCTAATATCAGCTAATGAATTATTTTATGCTCTAAGTGTTGTTGCTAGTGACGTTGCATATATAACTTGTAAAGGTAAAATTTGTTACAATGATAAAAAAGGAAAGGATTTCTCGAAGGTTATGCATGTTACTAGGGAAAGGTGATGAAAGTTTATTTTATTGGTCAAATCGAAGGTGTGTTGGTGAGATTCCTAGAGGCTGACCTATGTTGTTCAAAAAGGAAAAAATTTTAAAAACTTCATATGGTGCACTAGTACATTTGACCTTATTTTTCCACCAAAATTATCGACCAAAAATAAAAAAATTTTTGGTTGGTCAGATTTATAGAAGGAAAATTTTGATCTTTTTTTTTAATCCATGCCTGTGTTGGTCAAAATTTTGACCCAATACTTTGGTGGTCAAAATTTTGACCACCCCGGGCATAACTTTAAAAAAAAAGTTTCATTTATCACTTCATTATTCCCCATGGCAAAGAAGGGTAGTGGGCAAAGAGGATTATCTACAATTTCATTTGGGACCGCTTGAACTCGTGCGCCATTTGGGATTTTATTACTCTATTTGTTGCATACTTTGGTGTATATTCTTATTTCTAGAGTTGGTTGTAGTATAGTGATATGCATTGTTATTGAATAATTCTAGTGCATTTTTATCTAGGATTCCTGTCATAGTAATTAAATATAATAGATGAATGGAAGAAGTGATCGAAAACTCTCATTTCTTTGGCTCTCATCAATCTGTACGAGACCGTACATATTCATCCTGCAAGTCTAAGGTTAAATGGTTGAGTATTGATTGAGAGAAGCTATCATAGTCCTTTTGTGCTTGGGTTTATACCCTTAACCTAGGGTTTTTGGAGTTTTTTTATTCTTCCTCTCAATGCCACCATGGAAAACTTCTCATTCTTGGTGGGCTTGAATGTTTCCGAATGCTCTTTCATTTGAATATGGTCTTGAGGTGGGGAGATTGAAAATGTCACCATTACCACCATATGGGATCACTATAAAACCTCCTAAATATGATATCTAATCCTAAACTCTATCATTTCACCAAGAATTATAATTTTTCAATGGTGGAATGAAGAGCTAAGGGCATTTTTGTGACAAAACCCTATCGAGTTAGGGTTTTGTAGACTTGTTTGAACAAAATTTCTTATAACTCCTTGAAGTATAAATGGGTCTATGTCAAACCAAATCCAAAAGAAAGGTAATTCACTTATCTACACATCCATGTATGTTTTATACTTTTTCCAATCCGTATAGGGTCATACAAAATTGACTGATTACAAGGAAAACATATAATACTAGGAAAATTCAAAAAAATCTTTATTGATCTCATTCAAATCATCAACAACTATGTATTCTTCGAACCCAAGAGGAAAAAATAGAATAAAAACAAACCTCCATAACTGATTTTCAAATCAGTTGACTGTTGTGAATACAAAATGTTCAGTTTTGAAGACAAGTTGCTCAAGCAACTTTTACAATTTTGTCATTTTTTTTCCATTTGACTATCTAATAGACCTCATATGCCCCTTATAATTCTTCCAATATGCTATTTATAGCTTTTAAAACATAAAAAATGTCAATTCCACTCCATTCCTCGACATTTGGAGGTTTGACTATAGTTTGACCAAGGAGGTCATGAATGAGTACATTGGATCAATTTGGCATGAATGCCTTGCAAAATGATTCAAAACATCCCTAAATGGTCCATGCGACCTTATTAAAATCAAAAAAACACATACAAAATTCCTATACATCCTATATTTTTATGAAGAAATGGGTTGCTCCTACACCATGGGATGATGGGTTGAACTTATGAGGTATCTCCTTGTGGATGCTACCATTGACCTTGACATCTATATACATCCCTATCTAGTATGTCTATAGATACATGCCCATAGGCACATAGCCAAGCCTCCCAAAGGGACTTTCAAAAAGATCCCTTTTTTAGGTGCATACTCCATGTCAATCTAACATTTCCTCTCTCTTCTTCTATATAAAAAATGCTACAAAATATGGAAATATAGAGAACACACCATAATTGTTTAAAAAGAGATGTCATCCCATGGACTACAATTATTGAAGAATAAAATAAATAAATTTGCTTAATTAGATATAAAAACTTTTAATCAAAATGATATTTATGGTTATAATGACATACTTTACAACCTTTTCCATCATCTCTCCAACCTGTATAAAAAAAGGAAGTTTTAGAACTAGACACGAGCCTTCATCAAAGTATAATCAAAAGTGTATTTTTGTCAGATATCATAACTATAAATTATCTAATAGATGTATATGAAAAATGTGGAATCATACTCAATGAATGTGAAATGTTTACTAGACCACCTCAAATAGATATCATCTCATGGAATGACATAGGAGGCATTAAAAACTAAAAAGTTCAAAATCTTGACAATCATTTAGAAATGCCTAAGGACATTATGTTTCACTGAACAAGGAAGGAGTTAGAGGTTTTTGTGTGGAGATAAGGTGAAGAGAAAGGGAAAATTATATATGAACTTCATGTCACTACTAGGTTGGTTACCATTCCCTATAATTTTGAGATGGGCTTGGAGTTAAGCCACAAAAATTGTCTTCAATCTGCCAATTTACTGCCTCTTTACAATTACCTTAGAACAATCCATTTTCCTTGGCTTATACATTCACCCCTAACCAACAATCCATACACTCTAGGGTCCTCACATAATCCACACTTTACTTTGGTACACAAAACACACAATACCTTACCTCTCAAACAAACTTCACTATTTATTGTCCACTATTATAGTCACTAACCCACTCTCCTAGTCCTAATCCTATCATATGAAATAAGGAAGTAGGTAGATTCAAATCCTATCCTAATTTTTTATTTTGTTTTTATATTAGAAAAGGAATGTGCAATTACATAATTAATTAGATAAGCATTTCTTGAATTAATTAGTGATGGATGAAGGTTATAGTAACAAATTGAATATGATTTAAATAATTCATGAATGGGAAGCACAAATAATTAAATAAGTATAATTATTTTGATTAACCATTAGAGTAAATTTGACCCAATTTACTCAATAAGGGGAAGACGCATAAAATTGTTGTTAGTCAATTAAAGCGTAATGGAACATAAGGGCTCATAAAGTGATGTGAATTTGTGATTCTTAAATGGCTTAGAATAAAATTGAAGTAAATTAGGGGGTTTTGTGGATTGTATCTTGCAAATAGAAGAATAATGTTAGTGAATTGTATCTTTCAAATAGAAGAACACATTTAGAGATAGTCTAAGTTGTCCAAGTGTAGTATAGTTGTACAGTTTAAGAGGGAACCATTGTATAAGGAGATGAATATTTTGTATGGAGTCAAGAAAAAGAAAAAGAGATCGTAGATCTTAAAGGGTTGTCATAGCTCAAGTCCATGTCATATGATTTGAATCTACCTACTTCCTAGTCCTTATTTCCACACACTCTCTTAGCCCTGATCCTATCTGACCAGTCCACTATGCTTTCCTATCTTCCTCGCAACATCCCTTCCTCTCAACTAGACACCACACATTATGTCCTCTATGATAGTCCTTACAACTCTCTCCAAAATACACTTACATAACCCTTGTATTTTTCTTTCTCACTTAAACCACCATTATCTACCTTCACACCTTTTCTCTAGGCCATGTCCCCCTTTCTAGACCCTCATATGGTCTACCAAATCTTTCACATAAACATAAACACAAAAAAACTATTTACTATCCTAACTAGACAGTCACTGTCCTCACTCAAAAATACATCCTCCAAACCATCATCTTAGATCCACTAGCCTCCACCTTCACCATGGAACATAAGGACACCCTTTGCAACACCCCTACACAAACAAACACACCCTCCAAAGGGATTATATATTTGATAAGATGAGGAGAAGAGGAATCACATGGATTAAAAAAATTCAAATTTAAATGCGGTTGGTAAAGGTAAGGTTAATCTCGAGGATTAGGTGACAGTAAGGAAAGCTGAGAAGTCAAGATCAAATCTGCATTCAACTACTTAGGAGAAGAATTAATTTTTGAGAAATCTCACAAGCAGTGACACTAAAATTTCATTGAAATTATCTCATACTACAATTTCATCAATTATGACTTGAATATTAAGTAGAAGAAGCTTTGGGATCACTCAACATTGATTCCTTTTCTTTGTTTGATCTAGGAATGAAAGGAACCACTAAATATTGAGAGATAGGAGCTTTCATTTATTTTCGTCTTTTTTATTTATAGGTTTATGGATGTAGAACCACAAAATATATAGGAGGAATATTAGAAGTATTAAAGAGTCTCAATATATGATGTAGATCAAGAAGAGATACTTCCATATCCACAGATAAAAAAAGGATGCTTGGGGGGTAGCAATAAAAGTAGATCCCAAATAATTACCAAAGGATAAGTCAAAGATTCTATTGGTTTTAAACTTTTGATAAGAAAGTAATAGGATGAGTTGATTAGGTTTAAGAGGTTGAGTTTTTTTAGGCTAAAATTAATCAAGGGTAAATTTTCCTACAAATACATCCTAAAAACCATTGTGCATTCATATGAACTTTGAATTGTTTTAAAGCTAATCCAATTCACTGTTACAGCACTGTCGCCATTTAGAGGGTTATTAGTCAACAAATGGTGGAAAAAGAATTGAATTTGATGGTAAGGGTATTGCAGTAGACATTCTAGTTTAATGAGGGGTATATTTTAGGTTTTGGAATGCTTTTTTATGTTGAATGCAAGGTGAAACAACCTTCAATTTGGTCTAAATGCTTGAAAGACAGAGATTTAGAAAGCCCTAGAAATAAGGGTTTGGAACAACAAATTTGGGGCTTTTGGGGTTCTAAGAAGTTTGAGTCTAATTCCTTTGAGATTTGGAGTTTTGATAGCATAATATGACACTTTCTATAGTTTGGAGTCTTGGGAGTACAAGAAACATAAGGTTTCTTTATTAAATTACCCATTTTTATGCATTTTGGGAGTCACAGTGTGTGAGAAGCAGTACATGTTCCAAAACAAACATATCTTTCCTTTTGATATGACAATCTAATAGGAAAAGGGTATCCAAAACACCAATTTATTTTATCAATCCTTTGGAAATTTTTAGAGTTAAGTGTTGTTTACCTTCGTTGCAGTGTTGTTTTCCTTCTTTGCTTGATAGCAACTTCCTCATTCTAAGATCACTCCTGGAGCCATCCCACTCCATAGACCTATTAGAGGTCAATCTTCAATCACCTTAAACCCCACTAGACTCGACACCTTGGATCTCCAAGAAACTCTTCAAACCCAAACTAGTCAATCATGCTCCATGCTCACAACATGCACTCTTCACTCAATATGCTTCTGCAACCACACTCATGAACTATGCTTCCCATGGTGACCCTAACTCCTCTAAGGATCCCTATACACTCAAATCATACACTCATTAACATCTCAATCCATTATTGTGACCATTCTATCTCCTTGCACCAAACTGTCTATAATGTCCCTGTTAGTTTGTAACCTTGGAAAGCCCACATTGAAATAGTTGTTAAAGCTAATATATTAAAATGAAACAAGTCATCATTCGGACACATTTTCCATATCAAGAATTAGTTGAAGAGTGATATTGATGATGTACAAGCCCAGATTTAATCTTAGGGGGCCTCCAATAATTTAAATACTAAGGAAATTATTATACTTACAGAGATCCATGATATTGTTTCTAAGGAAGAGGAGTTCTGGAAAAAAAGATCTCATGCTACTTGGTTTCAAAGTGGTGATCGTAACACCAAGTTTTCTCATATGTCCACTTTTAAACATCGATAAAATAATATATTCCACTCTATTAGCTACAATGGGAGGAGCTTTTTTTAAAGATGAGGATATTATTTAGGAAGCCATGAACTATTTTTATTCCCTATTGTGAAATGATCAGCTTATGGATCCTACATGTCGACAAGAGTTAATCTTTGATATTCCTAATTTGGTGACTATTGATATGAATAATGCCCTTACAAGAATCCCTATAGATAATGAGGTTTGTGATGTATTATTTTATTTTTATGGTTACAAGGCTCTAGGCCCAGATATATTTCCTATATTTTTCTTTCAAACTTATTGGGATATTTTAGCCAATAATTTTATTCCTTTTGTTAAAGAATTTTTGGATCAATATGTTTCCTCAAGGAATTAAATGTAACTTTTATTGTTAATATTCCAAAGAAGACAAGAGTTGACTCATTTCAATATTTTTTTCCTTGATTAATCTTTGCAATTCCTTTTATAAGATCTTTTGAAGGTCTTGGTTATTTATCTAAAAAAAATTCTTCCTCTAGGTTGTTTTGATTCAACAGAATGGCTTTGTGCTTGGGCACAAATTTCTAGACTCTATTTTGACTATCCATGAGAATATTCAATTGTCACATTAAACCTCATCATGGTAATCTCCTATCTGAAATTTAGCTAAATATTTCTCACTCGCCAAAAAAATTCATTCATCCTACAACCAAGCAATCTAATAAGGATGCATGTTCCTTCTCATTTCTAACTACAACTTGCAGGCCATTTATTTTAAAACAACATTGCATGTACTCCTATCATCTATATTGACATTGCATATATCTTGTCTAAAATAAAATTTTCATTTGAATGTATTCTTGTCCTATATTCATCAAGACTCTTCTTACAACAAGTGTTTCTCAATTTTCTGCATCTTCTGATTGTGATGACTTAGCATCTTCCTCATTCACATTTTAAACTCTCACTTTTCCTTCACAAAACATTAACATATCATGAAACTAGTTTGAAGACATAGGGTTGCTGACTGTACCCATGGGACAGAGTATAGTATGCAAAGAAAAATGTTTATTTTATTGATTGAACCGATTACATTATGGTTTTCTTACACATCTACTTTACACCCCCCTTTCCACTCACGTGGATCAACAAAGAAATAGACTCAAAATCTTCAAAGAAACCTGAATGCAACCACCTAACTGCCCAAAACTGTTCTATAATAGTCATAAAACTGACTATCAAAACCAAATAGATCAATGATCGAAGTTTTTAGATTATGATAACACATATATTCAGTGGAGGCTAAAAGGGATATTTTTGGAGATTTGCTAGATCTCTAAAATTCTAGAGAATATCTTCTTTACTAAGTTGAGGTGGGATAAAAGTAACCTAGGTCTATGAAACCTTCACAAATATCCCTTCTTTATCCTCCACTCATACCTCTTCTTAGAATCTGGAAAGTCTTCAAAGAAACAGGCGATGAACATGCAGATTTGCCTAAGCACTACTAGGAGCTTACCCTACAACACATGTACTATTGTGAAAATCATCACAAATCCATTTGAAGTGGGGTCTACCTCCCCATATTGCTTGGTCAAATTTTCATGTTTGTCACCTGTGCATATACCTTATCGGATCAACTCTTATATGCACAGGTGATGAACATTTAGATTTGCCTAAGCAGTACTAGGATCTTACCCTGCAACACATGTACTATTGTGAAAATCATCAAAAGTCCATTTGTTGCAGGGTCTAGTTCCCAATAATGCTTGGTCAAATTTTCATGTTTGTCACATGTGCATATACCTTCTCTGATCGACTCTTATATGCACACGTGAAGGCTCTATATGCGTAGGTTTTACATGATTGTGTTTTACATATATAACACAATAATAATATTAGTTTGTGTTTTACATGATTGCATTCCCCAAATACATTACTGGAAAAATTTTGAACATATATAAATGGAATACTTTTTGCTTGATATACTTAAATGGAATACACCAAGAAGTACCAAATGATGAATCCTCAATTGTTGTAATGGAAAATCATCAGAACCATCCATTTATAGAACTTGATTTTCTATAGTCTTAATGATTTTTCTATAGTCCTAATGATTTTGAACATTGTTGACAAAGCATGTTTCTTTTTTTTATTATTTGATTGATCCTCTCACCTTTCCTTACTTTGTAAATTCCATTATCCCAATCAAGTTTTGCAGTATCTGTATCTGCCATTAGAGCCACTTCATATGCACAGGTGATGAACATGCAGATTTTCTTAAGCACTACTGGGAGCTGACCCGGCAACACACATGTACTATTGTGAAAATCATCACAAGTCCATTTGTTGCGGGGTCTAGTTCCTAGTAATGTTTGGTCAAATCTGCATGTTTGTCAAATCTAAATGGAATACTTTGTGCCTGACATACTTAAATGGAATACACCAAGAAGTACCAAATGATGAATGCTCAATTGTTGTAATGGAAAGGGATCAGAACCGTCCATTTCTAGAACTTGATTCACTCTATGTGGAATACTATTTTGTTCAATGTTTTATTTCAGCTTGATATTTCATTCATTTTTCATATACACAGAGAAATGGACAGCTCTAAGATAGGTTTCTATGGCTATGATAAATGTTCCTCTGTGTTGAGAAAATTAGAGTTGACAAAATGGTTGTTCAACGACTATATTTTCCATTAGAGCCACTTCATATGCACATGTGATGAACATGCAGATTTGCCTAAATAGTACTGGGAGCTAACTCAACAACACATGTACTATTGTGAAAATCATTACAAGTCCATTTGCTAATGGGTCTAGTTCCTAGAATTGTTTGGTCAAATATGCATGTTTTTCACCTATTCATATACCAAATGATGAATTCTCAATTGTTGTAATGGCAAAGCATCAGAACTGTCCATTTTTAGAACTTGATTTTCTCTAGTCTTAATGATCTTTCTATAGTCTAATGATTTTTCTTATTTCTTGTCTTTTGTCCCTTTTTTATTTCCTGTGTTTGTGCTTGGTGACAGGATTTTGAACATTTTTTACAAAGCATGTTTCTTTTTTTTATTGTGGGGTTTCGCATTGTTTGTTGCTCTTGATAAATTAGGCCTTGAATTTGAATTTGTGTTCACTATTTTATTTCAGCTTAATATTTCATTCACTTTTCATATACACAGAGACTACACAAGCTGATAAAAAAATGAGCTATTTGATTTAGGTTTACCGTTCGTGATTGTAAATGGTCAATATTTCTGATGGTACTCCTTGGTGTACTCCATTTAAAAATAATCATGTTTATATGGCTATGATAAATGTCCCTTTGTGTTGAGAAAATTAGAGTTGAGAAAATGGTTGGTCAATGTCTATATCTGTAGTTTGCAAACAAATCATCCCTCTTCCACCAACATTCTAGTCAATGTACAAGTAACAAGTCATTCCATTCAAGAAAGACCATTTCTGACAATATCAACCCGGAACAAAATAAGGAGTATGCAGAATTCAGTGATTGTATCTGCTATTAGAGCCACTTCATATGCACAGGTGATGAACATGCAGATTTGCCTAAGCACTACTGGGAGCCTACCCAACAACACATGTACTATTGTGAAAATCATCACAAGTCCATTTGCTACTGGGTCTAGCTCGCAGTATTGCTTAGTCAAATCTGCATATTTTTCACCTGTGCATATACCTTCTTTGATCAACTCTTATATGCACAAGTGATGAACATTCAGATTTTCCTAAGTAGTACTATGAGATTTCATGCAACACATGTACTATTATGAAAATCATCACAAGTTAATTTGTTGCAGGAAAGCTCACAATACACATGTCTGGAGGTCTGAAGGAAATAAGATAATTTGAAGAGTCACGAGTCTTAAGATTGTACTTAACATAGCCAAACTTCATTCAATGGTACATTCAAACATGAAACAAACCATTCTTAAACCAATGATCCAGATTAAACTAGTAAACCAAAGGACAATAAACTGAATTGCATTAACTTGATGTGTTGTGAAAAGAAATGAACCATAAATAAATACAGTAAGTGCAACTAATATCACTTTGGAGGAATGCAATATGATTGTTTGACATAGTAATCCAAACTATTAATATGCAATAATATGCATTGTGCACCTTTAGTGGTGATCCTACATAGTTCCACATAGACACGACATGTTCCTTAGAAGACTTTTAATCTCACAATAGCTGAGAAACATAAATGTAGGCATCATGGTCACAATTCTTTAGAGATATAACATAATTCAGTGGTATACCCAGACAATGCAATGTAAACAGTACTCCTCTGGTTCTAAGTTGACACTGTAGGATCCAAAAACCATAGATAATGATGGCTTTTGGTCCCTGTCTTGATTTTTTTTTTTTTGGACCCTATAGTGTTAAATAAGAACTGGAGGAGTAGTGGATGTGTTGCATCATCTAGGTATACACTCAATTATGTTGCATCTCCAAAGAATTGTGACCATGCGTGATGCCTACTTTTATGTTTCTCAGTTGTTATGTCTTAGGACCCCTTATGAGCCCTTATGACCCTTTACGATCCCTAAGAATACATCTTAGAGGTCTTAAAGTATCGTAAGGGGTCATAAGAGGCTCCTAGGAGGGGCCAGATGAGCTTCCACCTTCACGTGGTTGAACCTGTTAAGTAGAGAATGTTAAAATATTCTCGAAACAAAGAGAAGCTCAATATTTCAAGGTCTCATGGACAAAAAAAAATTGTTCATAGTCTTTAGTTTATGAAACTGTCCAAACTTGTTACGCTTCTGCAGCTAATCATGAACAGTGAAGGTCTAAAGGAAACAAGATAATTTGAAGAGTCATGAGTCTTAAGATTATACTTAATATATCCAAACTTCATTCAATGGTACATTCAAACATGAAACAAACCATTCTTAAACTAGTGATCCATATTAAACTAGTAAACCAAACTAATATCTCTTTGGAGGAATGCATGATTGTTTGACATAGTAAGTCAAACTATTAATATGCAATAATGTGCATTGTGCACCTCATATGATTTTACAAACGATGATTAATATTTTTATTTTTTTTAAATACTCAATTTTTCATCAATTTTTTGACCAACATGAATGTTTTCTTCAACGTTGAAGCCATACTCATGACGTATACAGTAGTGGGTAATTCGACAAAGGTTGGTCAAAAATGATGAATGCTGGTAATATCATTGCTGGCAATTTAGCATTTTTTTTTAGTCAAATTTTTGACAAAATAGTAAGTCGAATATTCAACTTTTAAGGGAACAAGTGGAAAAATTGATAAAGAAAGTTTGACAACACAAATGGTCATTCTATCGACCATTTTGCGTCACAAAATCGACCAATGAGCATCGAAAATGAGGCTAAAATTTACTAGTGGTGGTGGATGATGATTGAAGTATTTTTGTTAGGATTTTTGGTTTCCCTAAGACCTAATATGTGTTAAGAAGTATAAGTACTACTTTCTTGTATTTTTCAAGTGTGTGAGAAGGAAGATCGCCAAGGTAGGTGTGTGATTGCACAGTTTGGATGTTCTACATGTGAAGTGGAGTTTGAAAATGAATTGGGCATGTATTGGCTGAGAACAGAGCTATTCACTGGTTCACTTTGACTTATTGATCCCTAACAGTTTCATCAAGAAAAATCCCTTAACTGGATAGATCCTTACAAGTCTGATTTGTAAATCCTTTAACAAGGTGACACATTAACTTGTATTTGAATTCATTTAACCAAGCCACTCCTAACAAGGTGAAGCTCCTAACAGAGCTAAAGGTAAATCCCTTCACCAAATAACTCCTAACAGGGTATTGCTCTTAATCTGGCCTATTGTAATCTTTTAACAAGGCTAAGCTCTTAACCGGGCATGCTCCAGAAGATTGCATTTTTCTTAGTGGGTTCCATTCCCACCATTTTTTTTCCCAAGTTGGGTTTCCACAATAAAAATATTGGTGTTATGTGTTGATTTTTGTGGATGATTATCTTTGACATGATGTTTATTTCATGTTAAGGTTAAAAGGGTGAATGCATATTGATAACAAAATATTGAAATGAATTAAAAGGTTTATATCTATGTGATTGATATATTACTAATTCACCCCCCCCCCCCCCCACTCTTAGTAATCTTGGACCTAATTATACTAACAATTGGTATCAGAGCTTTGGTCCTCTTTGTGGTAAGCCTAACAGCTTGAGGAAAAAATCCAATAATGAGGAAGAAGCCTCCCAAGTTTACCAATGACAACTACTTGGTATGGAGTGACAGAATGAAGTTATACCAAAAAGGTATGGGATCAAAATATTGGATGCATGTTACAATTAAGTATACCACTCATACTGGAACATTTAATGTAGATCAACTGAAGGAACAATAGGAGAATATACTCAAGAAAAAGAAGCCATTATAAGTACTCTATCTAATACTGAATATGTTGATATTTGAGGTCTTGATATTGCCTATGAAGTTTGAGAAAAGTTGAAGCTAATATATGGTGGAGATGTTCATGTGCATAAACCTAAAGATGACAGTCTTAGAGGAAAATATGATGACATGAAGATGGTAGAAGGTGAAAATATTACTCAATATGGTAAAAGAATAAAAGAAGTTGTTGGTGCTATCAGAGGTGTGGGTGGGACTATTGATGAAGATGTTGTGGTAAGTAAAATTCTAATAACCTTATTGCTTTCTTATGCCATCAGAGTGTCTACCATAAATGAGTTGAGAACTTTTAACAAAGTTAGTATAGATGGACTAATTGGTAATCTTATTGCATTTGAGATAAATAACTTTGATAACAATGTTCCAAGAGTTTAAGCAGCCTTTAAGACATCAGTTTCAAATGTACCAGTAAGGAAAGTTAAAGATTTAAGTCATGATTCTGATTGCATGTCATTTTTTTCTCAGGAATTTGAAGCTCTTTTGGATGATGAAAGGAGACAAGGAGAAATTGAAGAATTTCTTGCAAGGGGATTTCCTAGAAGGATTTGTAAGTACAAGGGTAAGCTACCACTAAAAAAAATTAATGTAATAAGATTGGACATATTGCTACTAGATGTCATAATGGTGAACAAAAGGATAAGTTCAAAAAATTTAAGGAGAAAGCAAAGAAACAATGCTATGTTGCAGTTGACGAAGGAGTTACTAATGAGGAATCAAATGATAATGAGGAAGAAGATATTTTGTCAATTGCAGTAAAATAAGATCCATCAGAAGGAGAAAAGGAATTGGTCTCTCACATGGGATGCAATGATGAATGGATTATAGACAACATGTGCTCACATCACATGACCAGTGACAAGAGTAAGTTTGATGTAAGCTTGATGTTTTTTATGGTGGTGTGGTAATATTTGGTAACAATTCACCTTGCTTAGTTGAAGGAAAAGGCACTATATCTATGAATGGAAAGAGTAATATATATGAAGTTTAATTTATGGATTGTCTAACTTATAATCTCTTGAGTGTGGGTCAGCTAAACAATAAGGGCTACCGATTGGAATTCAAAGGTGGTGTATGAAGAATAATTGGAAGCTCAAGCGATGAGGTTGCAACCAGTAGGCTAACTACAGGTAACTTATTTCATCTAAATAATAATGTGAACAATTGTTTGGTTGTTAAGGTTGAAGATAGTTGGTTGTGGCATAGAGGATTTTGTCATGTTAACTTTGATAGTTTGATCAAAGTAAGTAAGACAAATACAAAAAGAGGGTTTCCACAACTTGTGAAACTAGAAAACATAATGTGTATGAAATGTCAGTTAGGTAAGTTGACTAGCTCTACTTTCAAGAGTAAATATTTTTCATCAGAGAACATACTTGACTTGGTGCATACTTATCTTTGTGTGCCTATGAGATAGAATAGTTATAATGGTGATAGATATTTCATATTGTTTACTGATGACTACTCAAGAATGATGTGTGTCACTTTCATGAAAGATAATTTTGATGCATTCCATCAGTTTAAAGAATTCAAGGTACTAGTGGAGAAGGAATCAGGTAAAAGTATACAGTGTTTAAGATTTGATAGAGGTGGTGAGTTTACTTTTGCATAATGTGTCTGTTGGGATTATGGAAAGATGTGTACTGAGGAGAGGGGTGAATCAGTACCCTTAAAACTTTTCAAACTGAATCTTTGTAAACATGAATATCACTAACCGACTGTATCAATTGCATTTGACATACATCCAAAACATAATTGAAATGTAAATGCATGTAATCTAATCGATAAACCATTCATGAAACTTCATACACATAACTCAAGTATTTTGGTATCGCAAAAACCCTTGTTAGAAGGTAAAAACTACAGTGGGGATGACACCCACAAAGCTTCACTGCTGTAGTAACAAAGTTTGTTCATTGAGGCTACAAAGATTTTGATCACTTCTGGTGATCTTACCCTGTTAGGAGTAACAATGAGATCAGCTAGATCTACCTGGTTAGAGGATTTTAGCAACACAATCAAGTGTGCACTCGGTTAAGAGATTTACAAAAGAACTATTAAGTTCACTCTATTAAGAGATTTAAAATTTGCTACAATGGCTAAAAAGTAACAGTAGGATTGATCTATAAATAGAAACTTAACATGCCTGATTCAGATTTGTAATGCACTTATTCGTTATCACCTTAATCTGATTGATCTCTTCTTTGAATACTGCTCAGTAGCCTTTTATTTCTGATAAACTGAATGCTCTTTCAATGTTTATCTATCATAACCCTGTCTGATCTTTAGATGTCTTTCAATACAATGGCTACTACATGTGATGATACATGTCAAAATGACATCCTTAAAAAATTTATATTAAACTGATCTTGACCTAATTAAGGTTTAGACTCTATCTTAGAAAACCTAAGATCTGTTAGGAATAAGGTGTCTCAACCTTGGATAATTCCTATTCTTATTATTTGTTTTGTAAAATGTATTTCTTGCAAATAATGTAATTAAGTGTGAGTGTACATGTCTAGTTGGCATGTTGATGTGTCAGCATCTTGAATTGTGTGTAAGGAGATCATGGTTGAAACGGTTATGACAGATTCCTATGACACGTAAGAGCTATGTCTGGAAGATTCAATGACAGGTGAAGACATGTGGAAACTGATAAAATTGAGTACTGTACACTCTTCCCCAATCATGAAAAAAAAATTTGGGTTCCTATTTTCTCGGAGAATGGTAAAACCCTAATACGGCTATCTTTGGACGTTTCCCTAAAAAGGGAAGCGCATGTAATAAGAATTTTTTAGGGTTCCAAAGATAGGAGAAATTAGTGTATTGTTGGAATGTTTTATGCTACCGCGATTTGTCTTCAAGAGTGGGAAAATCTTCTGAAAGAACTTGCATTGCAAGTGTATTGTAAACTATAATAGTTTTGATTAATACACTATGCAGGTTTTGGAGTGATGGGGTTTTTACCGAAAGGTTTCCCCAGGGTAAATCATTGTGTCATTCTCTATTTTTTGTATGCATGGTATATGGCTGGAATATCATTGTTAAAGTAGTTAACGAATCTGAAATTGTAAGGATTTAAAAGAATTTGCACAATACTTTCCTTTAAAGATTAGTGTAGGAAGTTGTTTCCGCACCTGAGTTTCCTTACAAGATCAATGGTAGAAATGAAAAACCTAGATCAAAATTACATCTAAATCCTCAATAATTAAATGATTACATCCATATTAAATTTTTTCTTGATCTTGGTAAACCATTTTCTTAATCAGTGTAAACTATTTGCCTTGTAGTTTGTGTCATTCCAAACTGTTATGTCATTTCTTGTTTCACTCAGTGTATACTCCATTCATCACTCAGTAATTAATTGGTGCTTAGTTCATATGAATTCTTGGTGACTATTGTTCTTGGTACTTGGTGATCATCTGACTCGGTAAGAGTGCTCGGTCAAAACTATTTTCGGTTAACTTACTGATCTACATGTGTTCTACTCAGTGTCTAGGCTATGTGTATTGACCGGTTGTCTTGTCTTGTCTCGTTTACCAACTGTATGACTAAATGATACCAATGACAACCATTAATTCTCTTTAGGAGTAACATTCTCCCCCTTTGGCATTAGTATCAAAAACTTTATGTATATGTACCAACTTCAAAATTTGAACTTAACCAAAAATGTGAATCTATGTGAACTCCCCCTTTGTACATGCTCTTGGTGTGAAGTACATACAAGAATATATATACATATATTTTCCCCTTTTTTTAAATTAATGCTAAAAATGTACTCACAGCTTGTCAAAAGTGTTCAGATGGGTGTTTTGAAATGTATCCAAGAGGTTTTCCCATTCCTCTTTGACATTCTCAAGAGAAATGTGCTCTAATCCGACTTGTGCATCCATATCAAAAATATTCTTTAATACAGATATCTCCAAGGTGGAAACTAGATATTTTTCCTCATTCACATGTCATTGTATCACCTTTAGGTGTGGAAGTAACTATCCTTTTATCTCGGTTACTTGATCTCTAATTGTATCTTCTTTCTTCCTCAGTTATAATCTTAACCGTTGGATTTCTTTAACTTTTTGCATAATGCTCATAAAATGCATTTGGCTTAGTTAAAAGATTATTTGCACTAACCTTGATATCTTCATCTAACTTTTGTATCTTTTCACTAAGCTCGGTAATGAAGTGGTCTATAGTGCATAATTTGTGCAAAATTGTAATAACTTGTTGGATAATAGCATCAAGCTTGGTTATTACCTCAAATAACTTTACTTTATTTACTATCACTTCCTAGTTGATTCACTCTGATAGCTTTAACTGTATCTTGGCCTCTACTCTTTCTTCAATTCTTTTCTCTTTATCGATATTTGGAGCATTTATATGGCCGTTTAGAGTAGAAAGTTGATCAATGATGGAAGTTGCCTCATCAACATTGATATTAGGGACTACTTGCATCAAAATTTCTCTAACATCTTCTAAGACATGTTTATGTTTACTTTCTTGTCTTAGTTTTTATTGTGCAGCCTTCCTTGTGTATAGTTCTCCATACCTTCTCAATGCTTCTAGGTCTAGAGTCCTCATGTCACATGTGGTAATTTCTATAATTTCATCTAATGTGACTGGACCCTTACCATGTTTTTTTCTTTTTCTTCTTCTCTTGTGTGCTAGATATGGGAGATTTCCCATATGGTACTAGAGCTTTAGTCTCTAGATTAGAAATTTCTTGCTCGGTAGACACACTCTATTCCTTATCCTGCCCTTTGACTATTGCCTCGGTTTGATGTCCTTGGTATTCATGCTTGGTGTTGGTTGTAGAATTATCTACATTTGTTTCAGTTTCAGGATCTTTACTTTTTGCCTCTTTGTGTTCAAGCTCATTTGTGTCTTTTTTCTCTTCTACATCATGTCCTTCAATTTTGTCTTTCTCTTTCTCTGGTGTTTGATCCTTGGGTTGCCCTTGTGTAGCAATATCAATTACTTGTACTAATATTGGCAAATTACCTGGTATATCTACTATTCTTTCCTTAGTAGGTTGATCTTCTTCGGTATTACCTGCATCCATAGTGATGTCTTCATCAGCCTTAGCATCATCATTAGGATCTCTATTTGTAATGTCTTCTATTAAAACTTCATTTGTCCTGGTTGTTACTAATTGCTCGGGAGCATCCTATTTGTCCTCTTTAGTATATCCAGCTGAATAGAATTCCTCGGCATAAGTGTCATCTTGTACCTCAGTGTTGGATATATAAATTGGCTCCTTTGTGGCTATGTTAGCATCATATGAATGTACTCATTTCCCTTTTCTTTTAACTTTCTTCGGGGATTATAGCCAATGCAAGTTTATATGCTTATGCCCTTGATTCCAAAAAATTTGTCCATAATAGCTTTCTATTTTCATCAACTTCTTCAATTTTACCTGCCAAAATGTTTAGTGCTCTACCTTTCATCGAAAATAAGTTGGCATACTATTTCATCATCTCATCAACCTTGGTTACTGTAAGAGTAGGCATTGCCAAAATTAAAGAATGTTCCCTCATTTTCTTTTTTGTATGCAAGGCATATGTCCACCTTGTCGATACCTTTTCATGAAGTTCCTTAGGGATATATCTTACAAATTCAATAGGTAGTCTCTTAAATTTAATCATCATGTGGATGATTGCCTCTTCAATTTTCTTCTGATCCTTGATTGACATATGTACATACCGATTCATCTTAGGGTGATTTAGTCTACCCGTCTCCTTTATGTTTTCAACTAACTTAGCAACAGATTGATTCTTATTTACTACAACTTTAAACTTACTTTGATCATCTTCTTCTTTAGAGTCTACATCATTTTTTTCTCTTATTAGTCTTCCCCTCTTCTTTGGTTTCTCGGTGATGACTTGTGCGCCTCTTTTCTTCTTCTAATAAGTCTTTGTAGGAGTAGGCCTTGTGATTTTTGCAGTTCCTTTCTTCAATGGTGGAGAAGTGGTTGTAGAGGATCTTGGCATCACTCGTGTAGGTCTTTATGCTTGTTCCTCTTCCCTGTGTCCTTTATCGGTGTAGCTTGAATTTCCTTATCTGACTCAGTTTCCTCCTCATGTTCATTGTTGTCGATCAAAAGTTATTCCTTGTTTGCTTCTTCAATCGGCTTATCTGCTACTTCTTCTTCATCTTCTCCAAATTATTTCACCAATGTTTCCATCATTTTCTTAGATTTCCTACTAACCTTTACTCTGACTAGATCAATTTTTATCCTTAATTTTGCTTCCTCATAGGTTCCAAACCTAGTAGCTTTAGGATATTTTGGGTCGGCCAGCAATACCTTTATTGACCTAGAGGCTCAATCAATATCCAGTTCATATCCCATTGGAGGTAGCCAAGCAGTTCTTGTCTCAACTGCCTTGATCAAAGTGGTGTCAGTGTCCACCAAAAAACATATATCTTCCTTATGCTTCTCAACTAAATGACCTAGAATCATGCTCCTTTTGTGCATTCTCTCCTTAAATTTTCCAAAGTAATCATCCATGACAGTCACAAAATTTTGACCTAGATTCTTGATAAACTCATTTATTTGAACAATGACTGGTCGGTCGACATCCAAGTCTACATTACCAATAGATGGGAAGTAGCTATGTAAGTAGAAAAATATGCAAACCAGTAATGAACCAAACTTACATGCATTGGTCTTTTCTACCCGAATGGTTCTCATGTTCTCTTCCAATTATTTTAATAGTAGCTCGACAAGGTCTAACTATAGGCCTTTCTTGACAACTTAATAAGATATATCTACTACTCTGCATGGGGATGCTTTTGGGCCTGCTAGATTGAAAAATCTTGTAGCCAATGACATAGACTCCAAACCTTGTTTCTGGATTGATTATGGTGTTGACTCTCATTCCTCTACCATTCTACTTGGCTCCTTTAAGCTTCTCGATTTCTGCCCTCGGTGGATTCCTTATAGCCTTCACCTTATCACTAGTGAGGCATCCGGTAACCACATGAATTGCATCCTTAGATATTTTAACTGGTTCATCCAACCACATTTTAACTTCATGAACACACCTAAGTACAACCCTAATCCATTCAAACTTGAACTCCCTCAGGAAATATAGGGCATTTGTCAATCCTTTGACTTCCAGGTATTTTTTCTCATCCTTGAGCTCTCCATTCTCGCTCAGCTCCTAGTAAGTTTCTTGTAGTTTGAAGTCTCAAACTTCACTTATCTTGTAGTGGATATAAGCACGTATATCATGTACCAGTAAAACCCTAGGTGGTATGCTAGAAAATGTGCATGTTTGATTAACTTGTGAAGTGATCTTGGGATGCAATTTATATTTAGGTTCTTCACATGTTGTTGACTAAATTAGTGTGACCTTCTTGTCACTTTTGGTCTTGGATTTTGCAGTCTTGGATGAAGATGTCATTGATCTTTCAGATTTAGGGCTTTGCAAAATCTTCAAAAAAATAACTCAGTAGCTAAAAACTTACTTGGAATGATGATAAATGCTCGGGATCTACTCAAATCTCTATTGAATTCTTGAAAAACACTTTGCTCAAATTCTCTCAAATTGCTTTGGTTCTGTTCTTGATCGTTGTGTGTCAAAATGACTTGCATCATTGTTTATTTATACCTAAAATTTATTTTCCCACTCAAACTTCTACATTAAATGCTTTACCTACGACAACTCAGTAAACATAGTGACGTTCAATTATCACTTTGAAGCTTCAGCTCGGTTAACACTAGACTTTTTTTTTTGATACTTCAACTCAGTTGACCTTGTTATTTTCACTAACTAACAATATTTTACTCAGTCATGGTTTTATCGTCTATACACATTTTAAGCTCAAAACATACAATAACCTAGTGCATCTTATCTCATGTTGATTTGGTGTTCATTCAATAGATATAAGGAACTATTGTAAGATATAACCGATGGAAATTTAGTGCCATACTTACTTGAATTGCTTAGGTGGAGGGGGTGAAATCAAATCTAAAAGATGAGGGGTCACCAATTGTAGTGCTTGATCCAGCATTGTCATTCATTGATTTTCTCCACATTTGATTTCTTATCCTCATAATTTCTTCAATTGTGTTACCATTTGTATCAGCATTTACCTCTGGTTCTTGGTCTCTACAGTCTTTGCTCAAGTGACCAACCTTGTGACAGTGCAAACATGTCATTCCAAAATTTGTCCAATTTTGAGATCTTCCTCTCCAGTTCTTTCTCATGTAATTTGTTGCAATATGTCCATATCTACCACATGTAGTGCAACTAAACCAAGTGTTGTAATCCCAAGCATATGTATTACCTTGCCTTCTCGGTTGATATGTCTTGTTTTGTCCTTTTGGTATCCAGACTTGCTTCATCTTTGTCTTGCATTCCTATTATATGTGTCTATGCATGTTGCAAGTGTGGCAGTGATTTTCCATGTAGTGTTTCTTAGGTGACTTATTCAACTTTGATCTACACTCACGTGCTTGATGTCCATACTTGCAGTTATAACAATAACCATCAAATTTAGGAATGGATTTAGGAATACCTTTTGCTTTTCTTTTGCAAACATTTGATGTGTGGCCTAGTTTTCCACAATGATAGCATGAGAGCTTCTTTGGCCTTGGATTTGCATAGGCACTCTTCTATTTAGCTTATCTTGATGACTCTCCCTTCTTGGTATAGCCTAAACCAGTAGTGTTGTCAAGTCTTATTTGACTGCTTAGGAATCCATCCATCCTTTTTGTACTTTCTTCAACTTTCTTAATCATCTCATTATTTTGTTGTTGAAATTTTACTTCATTCTTCAATCTTTCATTTTCTTCTCTCAATTCACTGATTTCTTCCAATTTCCTAGTAAGCTCACTGTTTACTCAGTTGACTTCTTGACTCATGACAACCATCTGATTGGAAATTCAAAATGATGCTTGGTGAGTCTCAATATCTCATATTCCTTTTCTTCCATCTTTTCATTCATTTGTCTCCTATCTTCAATAGCCAAATTCCTTTCTTGTTCAGCCTGTCTTGCATTGTTCATGACATCAATCATTCTGACCATTTGTGTCTCTTGACTGATCTGTAGTGCTTTCACTTGTTCAGTGACATGTGATTCTTTTCATATAGATATGATATGGTTCCTTTAGATGCATCAGATATGCTACTAGATCCAAATCTAGATGCCTCAAATGGATCATCTATCTATTCTTCATGATAATCAGTCTCATTATACCAAAATTCCATATCCTTCCTTTTGACCAGTAACTCTCTCAATTTTTCTTTGGCTTCCTTGAATTTTTCAATGTAGATCTGCAACTCCAATTTCTAATTCTCAATAGTTTTGTCAAGCTTATACCTTTCCTTTCTTAAGATATTTTCTCTTCAATGATTAAACATCATTAACAAGAGAACTAGCTCTGATACCAATTGTTGGGATTATGGAAAGATGTGTACTGAGAGGGGAGGGGTGAATCAGTACACTTAAAACTTTTCAAACTAAATCTTTGTAAACATGAATATCACTAACTGACTGTAACAATTGCATTTAACATACATCCAAAACATAACTGAAATGTAAATGCATGTAATCTAATCAATAAACCATTCATGATTTACTTCATACAAATAACTCAAGTATTTTGGTATCACAGAAATCCTTGTTAGAAGGTAAAAACTATAGTGGGGATGACATCCACAAAGCTTCACTACTACAGTAACAAATTTTTTCGGTTAAGGCTACAAAGATTTTGATCACTTCTTGTGATCTTACCCTATTAGGAGTAATAATGAGATTAGCTAGATCTACCTAGTTAGAGGATTTTAGAAACACAATCAAGTGTGCACTCAATTAAGAGATTTACAAAAGAACTATTAAGTTCACTCTATTAAGAGATTTAAAATCTGCTATAATGGTTAAAGAGTAACAGTAGCATTGATCTATGAATAGAAACTTAACATGCCCGATTCAAATCTGTAATGTACTTATCTGTTATCACCTTAATGTGATTGATCTCTTGTTTGAATACTACTCGGTAGCCTTCTGTATCTGATAAATTGAATGCTCTATCAATGCTTGTCTATCGTAACCCTGTCTAATATTCAGATGTCTTCCACTATAGCAGCTACTACATGTGATGATACATGTCAAAATGACAGCCTTACAAATTTTATATTAAACTGATCTTGACCTATTTAGGGTTTAGACTCTATCTTAGAAAACTTAAGATCAACAATAGAAATGAAAAACCTAGATCAACATTACATCGGAATCATAAACAATTAAATGATTACATCTATATTAAATTTTTTCTTGATCTTGATAAACCATTTTCTTAATAGGTGTAAATTATTTGCCTTGTAGTTTATGCCATTCCAAACTGCTATATCATTTCCCATTTCAATCAGTGTATACTACATTCATTACTTGGTAATTAACTGGTGCTTGATTTATATGAATTCTCAGTGACTACTGTGCTCGGTACTCGGTGATCATCTAGTTCAGTAAGAGTGCTTGATCAAAATTATGTTAGGTTAACTTACTTATCTACCTTGTGTTTTGCTCAGTGTCTTGGCTCTGTGTATTGATTGATTGTCATGTCTTCTCTCATTTACCGACTGTATGAATGAATGATACTTTTGACAACCATTAATGCTCTTTAGGAGTAATAGTGTCAAGTACTATGAAGATAATGGAATCAAGAGACAAATGTCTTCTCCAAGAACCCCACAACAAAATGGTTTTGCAGAGAGGAAGAATAGAACTATAGTGGATGTTGCAAAGATGATGTTGACTCAAGTTAATGTACCAAAGATGTATTGAAGAGAAGAAATTAGTATTGTTGTTTACACACTTAATCAGGTGTAAGTAAAGAAAGGAACTGATAAGACACCTTATGAGCTATGGTATGGTCACTCACCTAGAGTTAAATATTTCAAAGTCTTTGGTAGTAGATGTTACATTAAAAGGGATGTTCACTTAGGAAAGTTTGATCCAAAAAGTGATGAAGGTATTTTCTTGGGTTATTATACTAAAAGTAAAGAATACAAATGTTTCAATAAGAGAATAAACAAGATGATTGAGAGTGATAATGTAAAAATTGATGAATGCACTGAAAAATCTGATGATTCAAACAAGCAAGTGACTGTGTATGATCTGTAAATTACACACATTGAACTAGAAGTGCATGAACCAGTAGAACAAAATAATGTGGAAGAAGTGGTTCAACCGGTAGAACAAGAAGAACCTAAACCTAAACTAGTTATGCATAGGTATGTGGAGTTGAATCACTCTATTGATCAGATTATTGGTGATAAGAATGCAGGCATTTTAACCATAAAAAATCTTAGATAAAGTAGATGTTTGATCTCAAAATATGAGCCTAGAATGGTGAAGGAATCAATCAAGAATGAAGATTGGGTAAGAGATAAGCAGGAAGAGCTTGACCAAGTTGAGGAGAATGATACATGGACACTTGTTCCTAGACCTTAAGATAAAAATATGACTGGAACCAAATGGATTTTTAGAAATAAACTGAATGGAGATGGAGATGTGAACAAGAACAAGGCAAGGCTTGTATGCAAAGGATATGTGCAAGAAGAAGGACTGGACTATGGTGAGACTTTTTCTCTGGTAGCAAGATTAGAAGGGGTAATAATTCTACTTGCTTATGTTTCATTTAAGAAATTAATTTTTTTCCAAATGGATGTAAAATTTTCTTTGTTGAATGGTGTTCTTGAAGAAGAATTCTACATAGAATAATCGAATGGTTTTTCTTTGACAAAAGAAAATGACATGGTATGCAAGTTGCAAAAGGCATTATATGAAATGAAACAAGCACCAAGAGCATGGTATGAAAGGTTACATTCTTATCTGATTAAGATTGGTTTTGATAGAACATATAATGATAGTAATGTTTATCTTAAAGTTGAAGGAGATAAGTTGTTGATAGATGAAGTATTTGTTGATGATATTATCTTTGGAGTAGATGATGAGATGAGTTTAGCATTTTTTGATGAAATGAAGTAGTTTGAAATGTCTATGATTGGGGAGATCAAATTTTTTATTGGATTGTAGGTTTCAAAACTGAATAATGGTATATATACCAGTCAATGAGAGTATGTGAAAGAAGTACTAAAGACTTTTTGTATGGATGATTCCAAACCGTTAGGTACCCCCATGGTTAAAGGTTGTAAATTTTCTAAGGATGATGAATCTGATGTTATTGATGCTAATTTTTATAGATTTATGATCGGTAAGTTGTAATATGTTTTTCACAACAAACCGAACATTGCTCAAGAGGTTGGTATTGTTACAAGATTTCAAGAAAATCCTAAGAAGTCAAACATGGTTGTAGCTAAGAGGATTTTTAGATATTTGAAAAGGGACTACTAATTATGTCTTATGGTATCTTCACAAAGTATATTTCAATTTAGAGGTGTATACAGATGTTGATTGGGTAGGAAACATGGATGATAGAAAGAGCACAAGTGGTGGTGTATTCTTTATTGGAGGAAGACTTGTGTCTTGGACAAGAAAAAAGAATAATTGTATATTTCACAATCCACAGCAAAGATAGAATAACATGGCTGCAATAATTAATTTTACTCATATTTCTTGGATGAAGAAAATTCTTGAAGGTATAATACTAGTGCTATAAACATTTATAAGAACTCAGTTATGCATTCCAAAACTAAGCACATTACAATTAAGTATCACTTTCTGAGAGAGAAAGTGCAAGAGAAGGAGGTTAATTTGGAATATATACCAACAAAGGAGAAGACAACAAATATTTTCACAAATCCACTACCTAAGGATACTTTTGAGCATCTCAAAATTAAGTTAGGGGTTATCCCCCTACCTGAAAAGAATTAAGATTCCACTATTGCATCAATATAGTGGACTTAATGCTATATCTTTTACTTTGGATTGGTGTTCAGGAGACTACTCCTTAGGGGGGGAAGTAAAAAATAAGATGAAGATAGTTGTAGAAAAAAGAAGAGTTAGGCATATTGAGTCTTTGGCATTGTTGTCAAAGAGGGAGAGTACCAAATGATTGATCCAAAACAAAGGAGAAAAGGAAAAATGAGATAGGGCAGAGTATCAAAGATGATGATCAAATATTGAGGCATGTGTATTAATAATAGTATGGTATTGTTTTGGCATGAGTTGGTGTTTCCATAAATGCAAAAGGGTGAGATTGTTGGCATAATTGATGATTAGATAAGTTGATTATATTATGGTATGTGTTTGATGCTAATATAATGGTAGGATGATCAGTTATGATATTTTCATTGATGTCAACATAGGATGATTAGTTATGATATTGTCATTGATGTCAACTAGGTATTTATTTGTTGACTGTGTTCCAGATAAGTAGAGAAATGATAATTTGAATGAGTCTTGAGTTGTGATGAGAGTTTGAGTGTGTGATCATGATGGATGATCAATTGATGTCTCTAGATGGTATATCTATGACCACACATGTTCAAGTTAAGTACAGGTTGAGTTATGATCAGATGAATAGGTACATGTAAGTTGGCAAAGCAGAAGATGACCAAAATAGAATGTTTTTTCTCTTTATGAAGAATACAATTGGATTTAGTGTGTGTGGTAATACATATGTGATATAGACAAGTATCTACCTAATCTTATGACTAGATCATGATCATATATCGGAGGAATTAGTTATGAAGATTTGAAATGACTGAAATGAGAAGAATAAAGGAAGAACAATGTACTACATGCTTGATTAGTAAAGTTTTTAGATCGGGTGATCTAATATCGGCCAATGAATTTTTTTATGCTCTAGGTATTGTGGTAATGTGGCAGATCTAACTTGTAAAGGTAAAACATGTTATAGTGATAAAAAAGAAAAGTATTTCTTGAAGTTATGCATGTTTCTAGGGAAAGGTTATGAAAGCTTATTTTATTTGTCAAATCAAAGGTGCAATGAGAATTGAAGGTTTTTTTCTCAGTTTTTTAGTTTGCCTAAGATCTAATATGTGCTGAGAAGTATAAGTACTACTTTCTTGTATTTTTCAAGTGTGTGAGAAGGAAGATAACCAAGGCAGGTGTGTAATTGTAGGGTTTGGATGTTCTACATGTGAAGCAAAGTTTGAACATGAATTGAATATGTATTGGATAAGAATAGAGATATTCTCTAGATTACTTTCACTTGTTAATCCCTAACATTTTCATCAATCAAAATCCCTTAACCAAGTAGATCTGAATAGATCTGATTTGTAAATCCTTTAACAAGGTGACACATTAACTTGTGTTTGAAGTCCTTTAACCAGGCCACTCCTAATAGGGTGAAGCTTGTAACAAGGATAAAGGTAAATCCCTTGACCAGGTGACTCTTAACAGGGTCTTGCTCTTAATTGGGCCTATTGTAAGCTTTTAACAGGGCTAAGCTCTTAACCGAGCGTGCTCCAAAAGAGTGCATTTTTCTTAGTGGGTGGGATCCTTATCGTGTCTTTTCCCAAGCTGGGTTTCCATGATAAAAATATTGGTATTATGTGTTGATTTGTGTGGATTATTATCTTTGATGTGATGTTTATTTCATGTTAAGGTTAAAAGGATGAATTCATGTTGATAAGAGAATATGAAAATAAATTAAAAGGTTTATATTTATGTGATTGGATAGATTATTTATTCACCCCCCTCCCCCCCTCTCATTAATATTGGACCTTATTATACTAACACTTTGATGGTTCAATGGTTTTTTTATATATCTATATATGCATGATTGGTTCAATGGCTTTGATGGTTCAATGGTTTTGTTATATAGTTATATATGCATGATTGGTTCAATGGTTAAATTTTATATAGTTACATATCCTTTACATCCCCTTAAGTCATCTCCTTTACATCCCCTTAAATCATCATAACTTTAGATCCCCTGAGAAATCTCCTTTACATCTTGTTAAGTCATCATAACTTTATATCCCCTAGGACATCTCCTTTACATCCCCTTAATTCATCTCCTTTACATCCCCTTAAGTCATCATAACTTTATATCCCCTTAAGACATCTCCTTTACATCCCCTTAAGTCATCTCCTTTGCATCCTCTTAAGACATCCCCTTAATTCATCATAAATTTAGACCCCCTAAGATATTTCCTTTTCATCCCCTTAATTCATCTCATTTACATCCCCTTAAGTCATCTCCTTTAGATCCCCTTGAGTCATCATAACTTTATATCCCATTAAGACATCTTCTTTACATCCCCTCAATTCATCTCCTTTACGTCCCCTTAAGACATCTCCTTTACATCCCTTTACGTCATCGTAACTTTAGATTTTTATGTGTTGCATTTCTATCAGTATATTTCCTTTACATTTTTGCTTTGATGATTCACTTAGTCATTTTTTCACTAAGAGTTGCCATCAATTCCAAAGGGGGAGATTGTTGGCAAGTGGTCAGCACATACACACATATGGAATGTTGTCATTCATGGAAACACTTATCGGTTTTATGATAGCACATATTGGATATCATGAATATGTTTGAATGTAGTTATTAGTAATCCAGTCTGACAGAAAATATTAGAGAGCTTCACAGAAGTCAATTATTAAGGCTTTTGATCTTAATGACATGCTTACATGATACTAATGAACACATGTGTGAGGTTGCATGTGTTCATAATGAAGGATCGAAGAGATATGTTCAGTTGATTGGATGCAAAGACAGTAAATAGAGCATTACTTGTTAGCGATCACTAAGGTTGACCTTGTGATCATTTGGAAAGATATTTTGGATGTTATCTTGGATCTAAGGCTGACTAAGAATGATAATAAAGCACACAATTGTGCTTGAATTAATATGATGCTTAGCTAGAGTAATGTCGACTAGCTTTTGTAATTATACCTCTAACAGGGTATAAGTATACAAAGACTTTTGTAAAAGTGTGTGATAATGATAATAAAGATATGGATGAATGTTAGACGTGAATTTCAAAGACATCTAAAAGGTAGAGAAGAGATCAAGAGGAAGGAGAACAAGAGGTGTTCTTCTAGGAACACTTTGTTGACTCTTTGTATTTAGGACAACAGATTTGTTGTAAGTGTCGTTTCACCTATTGTACACCCCTAACAGGTTTTGTTTTCCTTTAGCAGGGCTAGGAAGTTTAACAGTGTCGATTAATTATCAAGGATCTCATTGTATATATTCTCTAACAAGGATCTTCCTATATTGTATTAATCAACTCCTAACAGTGCTAGAACTCCTAACATGGTTTCAAGATTCATAGTGCAGAATTTTATGGGTACCATCCCCACTGGTGTTTTCCCTTGGCTTGGGTTTCCTCGAAAAAAAATATGGTGTTATGATTTCTTCTATGTTTTTCTTTGTTGCATGGTTTTTCATTTTATGTTATATCTTTATCTATTGGTTAAAGAAATTGAAGAAGTTTGAGAATTCAGTTAAGTATTATAACACTAATTCACCCCTCTCATAGTGTTACCAAATCCTAACACCTAAATAGAATTAAGATGCATTTTTTGCATCAATCCAGTGAACTTAATGCTATATCTTTTACTTTGGATTGGTGTTCGAGAGACTACTCCTTAGGGGGAGAAGTCATAAATAAGATGAAGATAGTTGCAGAAAAAAGAAGAGTTAGGCATATTGAGTCTTTGGAATTGTTGTCAAAGGGGGAGAGTATAAGATGATTGATCCAAAAAAAAGGAGAAAAGAACAAATGAGATAGGGGAGAGTATCAAAGACGATGATCATAGATTGGGGTATGTATATCAATAACAGTATGGTATTGTTTTGGCATGAGTTGGTGTTTCCATCAATGCCAAAGGAGGAGATTATTGGAATAATTAATGATTAGATAAGTTGAGTATATTATGGCATGTTTTTTTATGCTAATCTAATGGTAGGATGATCAGTTATGATATTGTCATTGATGTCAATGTAGGATGATCAGTTATGATATTGTCATTGATGTCAATATAGGATGATCAATTATGATATTGTCATTTATGTCAATGTAGGATGATCAGTTATGATATTGTCATTGATGTCAATGTAGGATGATCAGTTATGATATTGTCATTTATGTCAATGTAGGATGATCAGTTATGATATTGTCATTGATGTCAATATAGGATGATCAGTTATGATATTTTCATTGATGTCAATGTAGGATGATCAATTATGATATTTTCATTGATGTCAATGTAGGATGATCAATTATGATATTGTCATTGATGTCAATATAGGATGATCAGTTATGATATTGTCATTGATGTCAATGTAGGATGATCATTTATGATATTTTCATTCATGCCAAAGGAGGAGATTGTTGGAATAATTAATGATTAGATAAGATGAGTATATTATGGTATTTTTTTAATGCTAATCTAATGGTAGGATGATCAATTAGGATATTGTCATTGATGTCAATGTAGGATGATCAGTTATGATATTGTCATTAATGTTAATGTATGATGATCAGTTATGATATTGTCATTGATGTCAATGTAGGATGATCAGTTATGATATTGTCATTGATGTCAATTTAGGATGATCATTTATGATATTTTCATTGATTTCAATGTAGGATGATCAGTTATGATATTGGCAGTGATGTCAACTAGGTATTTATTTGTTGACTATGTTCTAGATAAGAAAAGGAATGATCAGTTGAATGAATCTCAAGTTGTGTTGAGATTTGGAGTATGTGATCATGATGGATGATCAATTGATGTCTCTAGATGGTATATCTATGATCGCATAGGTTCAAGTTAAGTACAGGTTGAGTTATGATCAGATGAATAGGTACAGGTAAGTTGGTAGAGCAACAGATGACCAGAATAGAATGATTTTCTCTTTATGAAGAATAAAATTGGATTTAGTGTGTGTGGTAATAAATATGTGATCTAGATAGGTATATCTACCTAATCCTATGACCACATCATGATTAGAGATCAAAAGAATTAGTTATGAAAATTTGAAGTGACTAAAATAGGAAGAAGAGTGTACTACATGCTTGATCAATAAATTTGTTAGATCGGGTGATCTAATATCGGCTAATGAATTTTTTTATGCTCCAGGTGTTGTGGTAATGTGGAAGATCTAACTTGTAAAGGTAAAACATGTTTCAATGATAAACAAGGAAAGGATTTCTTGAAGTTATGCATGTTTTTAGGGAAAGGTGATGAAAGATTATTTTATTGGTCAAATCGAAGGTACGTGAGCGCTGACTTGTGTTGTTGAAAAAGGAAAATTGTTTTATAGACTTCCTATGGAATTGGATGATGTTTGAAGTGTTTGTGTTCGGGTTTTTGGTTTCCCTAAGACCTAATATGGGTTGAGAATTATAAGTACTACTTTCTTGTATTTTTCAAGTGTTTGAGAAGGAAGATCGCCAAGGTAGGTGTGTGATTGTAGGGTTTGGGTATTCTAAGCAGAATTTGAGCATGAATTAGATATGTATTAGTTGAGAATACATCTATTCACCAGATCACTTTCACTTGTTGATCCCTAATAGTTTCATCAAGAAAAATCCCTTAACCGGGTAGATCCTAACATCCTTTAATAGGGTGACACATTAACTTGCTTTTGAAGTCCTTTAACTATGACACTCCTAATAGGTTGAAGCTTGTAATAGGGATAAAGGTAAATCCCTTAACTGGGTGACTCCTAATAGGGTCTTGCTCTTAACCGGGCCTATTGTAATCTTTTAACAAGGCTAATATCTTAACCGAGCATGATCTAAAAGAGTGCATTTTTCTTAGTGGGTGCCATCCTTACCATGGCTTTTCCAAAGTTGGGTTTCCATGATAAAATTACTAGTGTTATGTGCTGATTTGTGTGGATAATTATCTTTGATTTGATTTTTATTTCATGTTAAGGTTAAAAGGGTGAATGCATTTTGATAAGAGACTATGAAAATTAATTAAAAGGTTTAGATTTATGTGATTGGATAGATTACATATTCACCCCCCATCCCCCCCTCAATAATCTTTGACCAAATTATACTAACACTTTGATGGTTCAATGGGTTTTTTATATAGCTATATATGCATGATTGGTTCTGTGGTTTTTTGGTATAGTTATATATGCATGATTGGTTCAATGGTTGAATTTGATATAGTTACATCTCCTTTACATCCCCTTGATACATCCCCTTAATTCATTGTAACTTTAGGTCCCATTAAGACATCTCATTTACATCCCCTTGAGTCATCTCCTTTACATCCCCTTAAGTCATCATAACTTTAGATCTCCCTAGACATATCCTTTACATACCCTTAAGTCATAATAACTTTAGATCCCCTAAGTCATCTCCTTTACATTCCCTTAACTCATCATAACTTTATATCCCCTTAAGACATCTCCTTTACATCTCCTTGAGTCATAATAACTTTAGATCCCCTAGGAAATCCCATTAATTCATCTCCTTTACATCCTCTTAAGATATTCCCTTAAGTTGTCTCCTTTACATCCCCTTAAGTCATCATAACTATATATCCCCTTAAGATATCTCCTTTACATACCCTCAATTCATCTCCTTTACATCCCCTTAAGACATCTCCTTAACATCCCTTTAAGTCATCATAACTTTAGATCCCCTTAAGACATCTCCTTTGCATCCCCTTAAGTCATTTCCTTTACATCCCCTTAATTCATCTCCTCTAAAACCCCTTACAACATCTCCTTTACATCCCTTTAAGTCACTCGTTGGGCTATAACTTCCTATCGGGGGTCCCTTCCTTGAGCTTATCGTTAGGCCGGTTTACCCTCCTTATTCTAGTTGTGGAGGCCATAGAATAGTAGGTAACTTTAGATCCCCTTATGAAATCTTCTTTACATCCCCTTAAGACATATTCTATGACCATTTAGGACCCATTCGAACCCCTTAAGGCACATTAGGGCATATTACAACATATTAGGACCTATTACATCACAAAAGGACCCACTAGGACCCCTTACATCCCCATACAACACAATAAGACCTATTACGACACATTAGGATCTACTACAACCCCTTAGAACACCTTAGGTCCCCTTAGGACACATTAGGACCCCTTATGATATATTAGTAACACTTAAGACCCTAATGTGTCCTAAGGGGACCTAAGTTTCTCTAAGGGGTCCTAGTAGGTCCTTATATGTCGTAATAGGTCCTAATGTATCGTAATAGGTCCTAATGGGTCCTAAGTGGTCCTAGAACACATTAGGACTCCTTATGAAACATTAGTAACACTTAAGACCCTAATGTGTCCTAAGGGGACCTAAGTTGTTATAAGGGGTCCTAGTGGTCATAATAGGTCCTAACGTGTTGTAGTAGGTCCTAATGGGTCCTAAGTGGTCCTATGATACATAAGTCTATGATATCATAAAATGTCTTTTCATTCTAAGTTATGATAATGATAAAATTCCATACTATCCACCAAGATATGAATTACCACAAAGATATGATGAAAACTAAATTTAATTCATACCTCAAGGAAAATGTTTTATATTTTGAACATTAACTAATCAAATTATACCCCTTATTCAACAATTAGGATTTAAAATAATAATTGAAGATCAAATTCCAATAATGGTAAGGTAGGTAATGGTGTAAGCAAGGAGAAGTGGAGCCTTAATTTATAAGGGTTCATCAAATTAAACTTTGATGAAACATGCCAAAGGCAGTCAAAGATCATAAATTGATATTTTAATTCTTAAGATCTTCTCTATGGATCTAGTATATGGTGGTTACATTTTCTTTAGGACAAAAATAAACAATTAAGAAAAATGGGAAGTATTGTTAGAGCAAGATTGGAGGTAGCATCTCAAAAAGTTCAAAAACTCTTCGTGGATGGAATTTTGATGGTATTTATCATTTCATTAATACTTGGGGAAATAACCTAGATTGGAAACCCAATTGATTGAAGAATGGATTGATTATTTTTTAACAATGTAAGAAGAAGTTTAAGTTAAAGGAAAATCATTTAGTTAATGTATCATAGAATAGAAGATCCCATAAGGACTATCTGTAGTCATATATAGAGCTTGTGGAAATGTCTTGATAAGTATCTAAGATATTACTTTCCTTGGTCTACTAATGATATATGGAAGAAATGGGTGTTATTTAAAGGAGGGATGTTATTTTTTATCCATTATTGAGGAAGAAAATTAGTATTTTGGTGTGTTATTTATACCATACGATAAATATATGGACAACCTAGATTTACATTACATTGACCATTAGTGTTAAAATTTTGAATAGTCTTTAACATGTCTTGGATATAAGGATGGTACTAATGCTTGCATAATTGTATAATTGTAGCTCTAGAAAATAATTAGTGGTCATATGTGTAGATGTCCTTTTGAATTAAGGTAGTGTTGTGAAAAAGTATGCAAGGATTAAGGGGATCAGTTGGTTCTTTTTGTCTATATTCTTGGAGAGTGATAAGTGCTTCCATGGCTAGAGTAGGAATGATGAGTATATATCATGATGGGAAGAGTAATTATAAAAATGTTGAGGTTTATTATTGGTAAAGGTTGAACCATTTTTTTGGTTTGAGTCCTCAATAGATCTAGGGTTTGTGTGAGGAGTTTTGGGTGAAAGAGATTTAGAGGTAGATAATAGGATAAAGTCTACAATACAAGGTCAATTTGTTTTAAATTTAGGCATGGTGGTGCACATGCAACTTTGTGTCTTTATATATTTAATTTGTCCTTCTTTGACCAATTTGATGACATGGATGTGTCTAAGGGTATGTAAGTGGTATGGGTTTCATTAAAAATTCTAAGAAATCTAGTTGAAGGAGATAACTTGGCGAAGATATCCTTTAGAGAGTACTAGGATGGAAACAAAGTGGTAGAAGAATTGAGAAGAGAAATTGATATTTTGGGTGGGTAAAAGCACAAAGTTGTGTCACTTTTCAAGCTAACTTATTAGCACAGCTAAATTTGAGTATTTCTAACTAAAATTATTTTTTGTCAAACATATGGTCTAGCTAGATTCATTCTAGCTAAGTTAGATAAGTGCTTCAACTTTTCCAATTGGAAATATCTATTACATGCATGTTTTATACCAATTACTAAAGAAATAAAATTATTTCAGAAAAGCGATATTTCAATAACTCCTACTCTTTTTAATGATATTTTTTTACAAATATAAAAATACCCTTTTTTAGAGCACGGAGCCAAGAATCTCATCATATAATTTTTATAGTATTTTAATTAGATCTAATATATTATAATTTCAAAATACTACAAGTAGGTATTTTAACATTCAAGAACAAGCTGCTTCAAAAATAGAAAAAAAATAGTAAAGCTTATCAAAAAAATTGAAATTTTATATTTAACACTAGAGGAGAGAATTATCTTCAAGAATGTGTAATTTTTTTCTGAATGGTGTAGATTTGATAGGGGAAATTTGGTGGGAGATGAAAACTGTCGATTTTAGGTATGTTCGACTTTGAGTAGTTATAACAAAGAAAATATACACTCAAAATTAATTTTTCTTCTTTTCTATACTAACTATACATTTAATCTATAACATATTTTGAAATCAAAGAAAAAAGATTATTTGCATATACTTTTTTGGTGGGAACAAGACCCTCATTTTTCAGCATTTTTCAGCAAGTAAAAAATGGACTACAAAAATTAAAAAACTATATGAATTTTGTTCAAATTTTATTTTTTTAATTATAGGCATAAACTTCATTCACTTTTACACATTTCATTAGTTTACATCATCTCCAAATTCTAAACATAAATGTCATTTTATGTCGATAAAGTTAAAAAGTTTGTGTGTTGTTGACCTTTTCCTTTATAAAAGTGTGACGTAGCTTTGTACTTTTACCCACTTAGTAAATTTATATGTGCAGAGCTACTTCATGTAACTCATAGTAATCAAAGCCTTAGGTTATTGGTGATTTCACACAATTCTTGTGTTATATAATGCCTAATATATGAGGATATGCATCAAAGATAAATATGTCATGGTAGATAGTTTTGCATATCTATCAATTTATGGAACTTTTTTTAAAGCAGATTTACCAATAAAACTCTCACTAGTTTTTCTCTTTCAAATCAAATTAAAAAATTTATAATAATGAAATATTAAAACCTTGAGTTAATAAAAAAATTTAGGCTATTAGCACAAATAGATTTCCACAAATCATATAAATATCATTTCTTTTTTCTATATTTGATTGTCTAAATTTTTCAACCAATATTTTGGGTCATGGTTTATGAACCACTATCAGGGTAAAGAGATCTTACAAAGATGTAAATTAAAACACATTTAATTATATTGGGTGTAATATTTTATAATTATTATCTAATAATAAATATTTAGAGTGTCATAAAATATTTTGTCATTCTAATTCATGATAATGAGGAAATTCTATAGCATCCACCAAGGTATGGATCCCAATGGTATGATAAAAGATAAATTTCATCCATACCTTGAATAATAGGTTGAATTGTATTTTAAAAATTAATTAATCAAATAATACCCCTCCTTCAAAAAAAAATTAAAAAACTTATTTGGAATAGAGAATTCAGATTTTCACGATCCAAGCAAGTTGTTTCTCCTTATTATTTCTATCATCTTGATGATGGATCACATAGTGTGGTATTAAATATTGATTCTAAAAATAATCACACAATCGAATCTAGAAGCAACATATTGATTAACTCATGGATTGTGGAAATCTTCCCTTTGTGATTTAAACCCTTCGTGGGAAGGAATTGTGGTTTGAATCCAAATAAATGGAGATACTAAGGATCAAGCTTGCCAAGAAAGCTCCTCCTCCTTATACTCTCTATCATCTTGATGATGGATCATGGAGTGTGATTCAAAATATTGATGCTAAAAACAATCAAACAATTGAATCAAGAAGCAATATATTAATTAACTCATGGATTGTGGAAATATACTTTCTAGGATTGAGACCCTTCATGGGGGATAATTATGTTTAAATCCAAACAGATGGAGATACTAAGGATCAATCTTGTCATGCAAGTTGCTTCTCCTTTTTCTCTCTATCATCTCGATGATGGATCATGGAGTGCGATTAGAACCATTGATTCTAGAAACAATCACACAATTGAATCCAAAAGCAACATATTGAATTATTTGGAAGACTCACTCTCAATAATAGAGGTGGAGAAGGGAGTAGGAAATAAGAAGTGGAGCCCTCGTTTATAGGGCTTCATCAAATGAAACTTTAATGAAGCCTCCGAAGGCAATCAAATATTAGCAATTGACATTTTTATTCTTAAGATATTCTCTATAGATCTATGGTATGGTGGATATAATTTCTTTAGGACAAAATTAAATGATGTGCCATCTCAAAAAACATAAAAACTCATGTTAGAATGATATTTGATGGTATTTGTCAATGCCCTAATAAGGGGAAACATCTCAAATTGGGAGCTCAATTAAATAATAGATTGAGGGGATTATGTTTTCACATTATGAGAGGAATTTGAACTTAATCAAAAATAATTTAGCTTATGTGTGCATTGACTAGAAGATCTCATTAGGGCTATCTATAGTGATATGCAGGATTCATGGAACAATCCTAAGAAGTATATAAAATATCGCTTTTCTTGATATATTAATGATATGTGGAAGGAATGAATTTTATATAAAAGACGGATATTATTTGTCATCTATCCTTGAGTAATAAATCACAGTATTGACATGTTGGTGCATTACTTACATTATTCTAGATCAATATATGGACAAATTGGGTTTACGTTACATTGTAGTTGGTGTTTATTTGCATAGTGTAGTGAGCATGTATTGGATGTAAGAATGGGGTCAATGGTCTATCAATTAATGATTTTGATGTTCATGTGTGTAGATGCCCTTTTTATTGCAAGTAGTGTTTTGAAAGAGTGTGAAAGGATTGTGGGAACCGGTTGGTCCTCTTAGTCTAGTTTTTTGGAGAATGATGAGTGTTTTAAGGCTAAATAAAAAATGAGGAGTAAAAATTATAATTGCAATGATAGAAGCGTTGAGTTTTATTATTGGGTAGAAGGTTGAACCATTTTTTCACGTGATTCCTCATTACATCTTGGGTTTGTATGAGGAGTGTTAGGTGAAAGAGATTTAGAGTTTGATAATAGACCCTAGTCTATAATACAAGGTGATTTTATTTCAGATTTAGGCATTGTTGGGGAAAATGCAAATTTGTGTGTTCATGTACTCAAGCTTTCCTTGTTTGACCAATTTGGTAACATGGATGTGATTACGGACATGGAAGTGGTATGGGTTTAGTTGAGAATACTAGGAAAGCTAGTTGATGGAGATAATTTGACATATTATTTAAAGTAACAGGATGAACAAGAGATGACAAAAAGTATTGAGAAGAGAAATTGTTTTGTCCAAGGCTTATAAATATTATATGTGCATATTTATGGTAGGTCTTCATATAATGCACATTAATGAAAGGCTTGAAGTTACTAGTGACTTCACCATTCTTGTGGTTTATAGTGCCACATTACATAGGAAAGGCATCAAGGAGAGTTGTGTCATGGTAGATGGTTTTCCTTCCTAGTGAAGGACTCTCAGAACTTGAGTGTGTAGGGGATGAGATGCATCAACGATGGAGATATCTCCTAAGAGAAAAGAGAGATTGGATTGGTGTAGACTTTTGAGGATGTAAGAGGTCAAAGTGTTTCTTTAAATTTTAATATTGATTCTAGAGGTTTCTTACGAGATAGGGTGTTAAATAAGAGTATTCATGCTACTTTTTTTTTTTCTCATCTTTTGATAACTCTAGTTTTACACATAGCTAATTATTCTATGCATCTATTGATTTACAAATCTTCTTATTTGAAAAACAAAAAACCATTGAAAATCTGCTATTTCGTCTTACAAATTATAGCACAAAAAATAATTAATAAGACGTTAAAACCTTGAATTAACAGGTAAATTATAAATTCTTAAATACTTGAAGTATAGAGATACATTGATAAATACTTAATAAATATCCTTGTCATGCTATTTTCAGATGGTCAAGCTATGTAGGAAAACTCTAAGGCCATAATTTGGCAACATATGCTTCAGAGTCCAGCCTAGTTTGTGGACATTAATTATCCATTCATTAAATAGTTACAAGCATTAGTTTGTGGACATTTATTATACATTCATTAAATAGTTACAAGCATTGGCTTATCTCAGCAATCTGAATCATTTCCACAGTTTATAGGAATTGTTACTTGTACAAACTACTTGCCAAGCTTCAAACAAAGGAAATTGCAAAGATAAAGAAAAAGAAAGAAAAAATTCTAACCCAGGACCACCATGACTGTATCATCAATTGCTTGAATGACTACAAATGTAAACTGGAAATTATCACTGCCATAAAAGTAATTTACAAAGAAGGCATAAACGGGTAATCTACTCTTCTGGAGTAGCCTCAATATTTAGATCAAAACTGATCACACCCATATTCTGATCACTCCTAATACAAGGCTTTTCACACACCACCGAAGTGTTTGTCTTGTTTGAACAACCAGTAAGACTACAATCTTTCCTAGCTAAGGCAGAAAAATCTTCCCATTGGAAAGAGGGCTTCCATGGAGATTTACCTTGGATAACACTCCCACCGTCATTCTGAGATATGGGTATTTTTCCTGCAAAAGAGCAATTCATTGTCCTCTGTTTACAGAGCTTGTGCATTGCATGAATTCTGTCCACCAGAGCAAAAAATTGTTGGACTTCATCTTCATTCTCATCTTCTGCTGCACGTTTCCTGCACTTGTCTCCCTCATATTGCTCTCTAAACTCTTGTTCATTGCATTCCATGATAATAAGTCGAAGTCTTTGACGATAGATCAAGAAATATGATATGAAATATAGATAGAAAAACTCACACAAACTAACCTAAAAAGGAGTTTTGTTACTGATAAGAATTTTTCTTAGGCTCATTGATGGCTGACAGTCTACCTCAGATCCTCATACTGAAAATAGTGTAGGAAGATTTATGGTTGCAGCTTTACCAGATTTCTTCTCTGATCTAATCATAGACGAAGAGGAAAATGGAATCGATGCCTTCATTTCAGCTGAAGGACTTTTTATCATTGATGTGTCACATTCATCTTTGATATGAATTACGTCATTCTCCTGACAATGGCGAAAAGTGTAGCATTTTCATTAGGCCATCGACCAACCAAATGAGACGAAATGCCTTTTTTTCCACGCAGGTTCCAAAGCTCACCGACATGAATAGCAAAAGCGAAAACAATTCCACGCGTTTTCCTCACGCCGTGGATTTTATGGTATTTTTTATGGTATTTTAGTTTTAAAATTACATCATTGTTGTATGAAAGGATTCAATGTTATGATATGGTTTTAAAAATATATAGTTGGTGACATCATAGGGTTACCCACTTGATAAAAAATTTCTCTTGTTAAATATAATTCTCCTACATTAAAAAAGAAAGAGTTAAATTTACTATTTTCTAATTTTTCCTATTCAATATTTACATGTAAAACTATTCAATATACATGTAAACCTACAAGTAAATGGTTATTGTTTTTTAAAAGGTAAATTTTTAAAATAATGAATTTTTTAGCTTGTAATCGTCTTTTTTTTCTTATGTTAGTTCTTAAAAGGGTGAAGGACACCATTTTTATGAAACAAAATGTAGTTTATTTGTTATCAACCTTAAGCGAGTATTTGTAGCTACAAAAGGACAAACAAGTTTCACTAAATGATATTACAATACAATGAATTTAAAATAAAGGTTTTCCATACACCTAACCAAAAAATTATAGTGACAAAGTCCATAGTCTATATGTGATGTAAAACATGCAAATATTGCATATATATACACAGAAAATATGAATAATTTTACAATTGAAAATTATTCACCAAATCATATTGGTTTGACTAGTTCAATAGTTAGATCATATTCACATGTTAAGTTTACTTAAGTCATAGGAATCTTTCTAGAAATCTTAGTAGGAACTAGATATTATATTATTTCTTGCCATTTATTTCTTATGTACTAGGTCATTTAATATGTATTATGATAGTTGTCTCATGGTATAGGATTAAGAAACAAATCATGGTCTTTTTTAGCCATACCTTTCAACCTTAACTTTATAAGCAAGGCATTGTATGTACATTGTAAGACCATTGATCTAATCCATTGTGCCCATAATTGAAAACATTTTGCCCCTCTTATTATTATCTTGTGGAATGAATCTTTTGGTTTTGTAGGTGGTCCTAGAGGTATGAGTCAATTGGTGACTCAAACAAATCCTGAAATAAAAAATTATTCATAATATGAATATAATAAATAAGATTAGTCCAATATCATTTATTTAGAATATGTATCATTATATTTAGTTTGAATTATTGGTATGCTCATATCCAATCTATTTATTGATATTATATTTTTATTTATTTTTATTAATGTAAGAGAATGGGCAATAAATTATTGAGTGTAATATTTAATAATAAACAAACTAGGAATACAAAGAGAATTACATAAAATTGTGTTGTGTTCTAATTAATGAGGATGACATTGTTCCATACCATCTACCAAGGTATAAAGCCCCTTAAGTATTCGACAACATGTTCCTCAAATTTTACACTAGATTCAAGGGTTAAGAGGAAATTTATTTGAGAGACCAAATTCCAATTATAGCCATGTTGAGAAGGGAGTGGGTAAGGAGAAGTGGACTCCTCTTTTAGTAGGAGGAGCCCTCTTTTAGTAGGATTCTTAAAATTGAACTTTGATAAAGTAGGTCCAAAGGTAATCCAATATTAACAAGTGGTGTAGTTGTTCCTAGGAACACCTTAAGGGATTGATTACATGGTGATTATCTTTTATATTAGAAATGAGATTTGTAGGGCAGTGAAGTTCCTACCTAAGATTGAAAGGATACTAATGATTTTTTGAATAGTGGTTATAATCTATTGGAGTATTGCATTACCTATCATGGTACTACATGATAGGACCATTACATAAAGCAAAGCTAGAACCTTATTAAAGGAAAAAGTGATTTCTACACATTCTAATATTTTGTTTTGCTTCAAATGCAGCTCGAAGGAGCCAAGAGAGGAAGGTAATAGTTAACTAAATATTTATGATAGGTTTCTAGATAACTTAAGAAAATCCTCTAATATTGAGAAAAATATGAAGGTTTAGATAGCTTAATAAAATCATCCAATTTCCAGAAAAATTTGTAAGTAAATGCCATTTGCACTTTGTTCAAAACTTGAAATGATTATCCAATTCTACATCTTACACAATGAATCCATTTCTAATTCACATAGCCTAGAGAAAGAAATATGTTCCATCAGGGGAAAAAAACATTGTGAGACAATATCATCTCCTAATCAACATCCTTTTCTCCCTAGCCTTTTTTGAAAAGATAAAATTAGCATCCACTACAACATGATGTAAACAATAAAATTTTGAGGTAAATAAGAATATGCATCTTGTAACTACCAACCTTATTAACAAAGAACTTAGGAAACTTGGTTTTTAAGTAGTTGGAAATACAATATTTCACATCACCATTATACATGTTATTAATGTTTGAGCAAAAAGATATAATCAAGGGTATATAAATTGAACCATTTCTTCCATGCAAGCTATATTTTTTTGGAAGAGAGTCTCCCTTCCCCACAAAGAAACATCCAGGAACCCAGTTTTTGAATGATAATCAATCTTTGCAGCTTGGTAGCTTATAATATTTTTTTCCATCATTAAACATAGAATACAAATCAATATATATAAAATACCAAGTTTCCAATCAGAAAATGGTTATCATTTTTACGTGGACCTTAAACCTACAATGTTTATAGCTCATACCTACTTGAAACTTGTAAAACTCAAATGTTTGTATTCTATCATGTAAGGTCAAAATAATTGATTCATTGAAAAAACACAAACTTTTTAATTAACCATGGGAGAAGGTGAATGAAATTTTAAAACACCTAAAGATATTTTCTATTATAATTATTTTGACATGCAACATTTTTCCATGAGTGAAATAAAACAAAATGGTATAAAAGAAAAGATGGTGTTTAAAACAAGGCCAAAGAAATGAGATATTAGAGGTTCGATGTGAAATATTTGGTCACTTGAAATATTCTATTATGAGCTTTAAAAGACAACTTTTATATTACATGCATCTAGATGATTTTCCTTTTAAAGAATTTATAAGAGTTATTTATAAATAATAGGTGATTGAAGGCTTAAAAATTTCCCTATTTAATTTTTGAGTCTAAATAATTATAGCATGAATCAACTTAGTAGAAAAAAAATGAAAGAAGTCATCATCTACATAGGACTACAATAGGTCAACGGGATAGACATGTACGATAAGTTACAATAACTAATCTGCCCTAACATGATGATGTTAAAGTTCTTGATGAAAAAAAGAGATCTCTTAAGCTAGAAACTAGGGGAGGGATGCCAATGCATGTGTAGGGTCCAATACATGCTATAGTACTGGGCAGTTTGTGGGCTCGTAGATAGTGATGGGCCTCTAAAAAGGCCATCTTTCTAAGTTCTTTTTTAGGAGATTTATTTTCAAGCAAACATGAACTTATGGTTTTTATATATATGTTTTATATATGTGAAGACATGAAGTAGAAATGTGGATGGTTTAAAGACATGATATATTTGCTTGAATTAATGGACGGGAATGGTATAATGCAGTAGTTATATATGCTAATGAATGTTCCCTTGCCTATGCTATGCTTTTGGGTAGTTTCCTTCCTATAGCCATAGGTCTTGCAAGAGTATTAATTAGGAACTTTACACTTTCTTCCTAATATTAATGATGAGGATATGTGTGTATGGAAGGTTGTGTGTACATTAATTATTTTGCAGGTATTTATCACGGGCATTCAAGGATCGGCATTGTGGTGCTGGAATAGTCAAATTCAATCATTGTTGCAAGATCTTTGCAAGCGGGGCAATTCAAATATCATTTTCTGTTGCATGTAGTGCGCGGATTTAGTACCCTCAACGTGCTATATTCTGGGAAGATCTATTCCTAATTAATGCTATTTATGTTCTGAAACTTTATGAATCTATAACGATCCTCATTTATAGAGTGATCTTAGATTTAGGAGGTAGTTGTTGTTTTCCTTCAAATAAGTGACTGTTGTAACTCTTTGGAGTTAGTCAAATTTGAGAATAGAACTATTGTCACAGCGATATTGTTTTACTTTCAATCAAGTGTACTCATTTTCCATGAATGAATAGAATGTGCAGTTTGAGTTTAAATCTTTTATCTTGATTGTATTTTCCATTCACTCATCCAAGGGAGCCCACTTGATGAGTGAATTTCTCTGTTAGAGTAGAATTCATTTTCATGCTTGTTTAGAAGTGAAGTAGAACTATGTTGTTCCTATAGCCACTAGTAATAGAACTAGTAGACTGTTCCTACAGCATAGGCAGCTAGAGTAAATCCTACTTGTGATTACTTTCTTTGCTAGAGTAACTCATTTACTAGTTTTATCATAGGTTTCTTGAAGCTCAAAGTACTTGAATTTCATAGAATAGTCATAAGATTTAGAGAGGTTGAAGCATATACTTTGCGAATGTCATTCCAAGTTTACATCCTTGGTCGATAATTAAATGAAACTAAATAATCCATTTAGCAACCATTTAGGGTGTCCAATCCTAAAATAGGTAGTCCATTGCCATGGGTTTCTAATACCATTATTTGGCCAAGCATTTTTGGCACCGTTGTCGGGGATGGCGTTAAGTCAAACTTATCCTAGTGTTTATGTTCTTAGTTTTCATAATCTAGAACTTAGTTTTAAGTAAGCATTTTATGCATAGAAGAAGAGACCACCTTGGGAGATTCCTTCCTTGTAATAACCAGGTTGAACCATTTGATATTTTTAATCTTGAACTTGAGGAATCCCAAGACAAGAACGAAGAAGAAGAACCCTTTGAAAACCCATTTGTTGATGCTCAAGAACAAATATCCTCATCATCATCCTCTGAAGGAATACTGCATTTGAATGACCTTTTTTATGAACTTGAGTATCAAGACAACCCATTTTCTCTTGTTATCTATCAGCGACCACAACCATGTCCTCCTCCAAGAATGGCTCAGCCTACCTTTCCTTTCCCTATCCCCACTCAGCATGGTAATCATAATCTAAAGAACATACCTGCCTCTGCGCTTCCCAAATTTTATGGCCTTGTTAATGAGGACCCTGAAACCTTCGTCTTTGAATTTGAAATCCTCTATAGGAGTTATGATTACACAACTGATGCCCATAAGCTGAAATTATTTCCATCTACTCTCAAGGAGGCTTCTCTAAGATGGTTCATGGGGTTGGGTGCCAATGATGTAGCAAATTGGGATGAAATGAGCAATTTTTTTCTTTCTAAGTATAAGGAATACTGTAGGGGATGTGACATGAAAGGGGATGACATTTTTAAAATGTCACAAAAGGAGGACGAGACCTTGGAAGACTATGTCTCAAGGTTTATGTTCAATTTGCAGCGCAACACACAACATCAGTTGAATGAGGAGTTGCAAAAACATCTTTTCTTAAAAGGTGTGAATTATGGAAGTATTGAGGCCCTAGATCTTATGGTAGGAGGAGACATTACTCAGAAGAACTAGGCTGACATAAAGAACATATGTCTGAACTATTCAAGGGCTACTGTGAAGAAAGGTAGGGGACTAAGAGACCTACCACATAAGTCCAATGGTTCGGGTGTATCAAAGATGGAGTTGTCCAATATTTTGTTTGACTTCAAGAAAAATATCATCAATGATGTTGCCACTCAGCTAGATAGCATGCAAGCAAGGAGAAAGAAGGAGGCAGATGCCATGTTGGCCAAATTCTGCTCTCACTGCAGAGAAAAGAGAAATTGCAGGTGTAAAATAGTTGCATCTATGGATACTAACTCAATGCCCACCAAGTTTAAAGCTATAGATGAGGAGAATGAAGAAGTTTCTATGTTTCTCAAAGGCGACCATAGGCTTAGATACAAGGTATGCCTCTAGACCCCTTGAATAATTTTGGTTATAATAATAATAGTAGTTAATGGCCAAACCATGCCCCTCAAAATTATGCCCCTCAAGGATAGAATTGGAATTATAATAGTCTAACCAATAGCAGAAATATAACCAAGCCTATCAACAACAACCTCCGTTTAACCCATACCAACAGCAATTTAACCCATATCAATAGCCACAATAGAATAACCAATGGCAACCACATGGTAACTGGCAACAACAACCTCAGTGGGGACCCAATCAGCCTAATCAGCATCAAGGTATCATGCCTCCACCTCAGAAATAATCTATTAGTCCTCCACCTCCTGTAGCAAATAATAACCCTTAGAAGCCAACTCAACTTCCTACACAACCAACTCCAAATCCTAACAAGCAGCAAGCTTATTCCATGCAAGTAAATGATATTCATCTCAAATTGAGAACTAAATTGTCTGCACCTAAGGAGCCTATAATAATTGAAGTTACTGATACTGAGGACATACCTATGAATCAAACTACTATTGTTCCACCTATTCCTCAATCTGCACCAACATTGAAAAAATCCCCCTTATCCATAAAGACTGGCCCAATCAGCACCTCCAAGAGAAAATCCTATAGCAGTTGATTTAATTGATCAACTTAAGAAAATGACAGCTCAAATTCCATTATTGGATGCCCTTAAATAAGTTCCCATTTATAATAAGGCAATCAAAGAAGCATGTATTAAGCAACCGGGAAGGAATAGAAAAGACCCTGACATTGTCCATGTTCTTGGGCAGCTTTCTAATCTCATGTTAAGCAAAGTTTTAATGCCTAAGTACTCTGATCTAGGAAGCCCAGTGGTCACTATTCATATTAATGGTATACAAATACAGAATGTCTTGATTGACCTGGGAGCATCCATCAATGTCATGACTAGGGAATTTTTGTTGAGGCTTAGTATTATTAGTTTAAGGAATACACCTACAATACTCCAATTAGCTGATAATTCCATTGTTAAACTAGATGGCATGGTAGAAGAAATTATTGTAGCATTGGATTCCTTGGATTACCCTTCATATTTCATAGTCCTATCCCCCAAAGCCACTCTAGGAGGATATCCATTAATCCTAGGACGACCTTGGCTATCCAGAGCTGATGCTTGCATTACATGTCACTCACACAAAATGACCATATCAGATGGGATAAATACCAAGAAACTAACTCTTTATTCTCCAACAAAACCCCAAGTAGAGCTTGACCAAGTTATCTGGCTAGATTTAGGTGATGTTTCCCTTGAAGCAAATTCAGTGCAACAGCTCATGGTTATTGAAAGAGATCTATTTATGGTGTCACAGGAAGAAGATGACATATTAGCTCAACAATTCTCACTAACCAATATGACCCTAAAGCATCTTCTTGTGATTTCCCTAACTATTCCCTCCAAACCATACTACCCAAGCAGACCTCACCTCAATCTCCTGCAGCATTTGATTATCTCCATACCTTGTTACCTCATGAGATAAAGTTGCCATCATTTGCAAAAATTATGATGCTGGATAAAGTAAAAAGGGTTGAAATTTCCTTAGGTGAGGAGTTGAATGTCAATAAAAATCTCACTACATCTCAGATGTCTAGTCTTCTCAAACTTTTGCAAGAAAGTAAGCAAGCCTTTGTGTGGGACTATACTGATATGAAGGGGTTAGACCCTAAACTTTGTACCCATAGAATCCACATAAGCCCTGAGTGCAATCCAATTAGATAAGCCCAGAGAAGAATTAATCCTACTTTGAGAGATATAGTGAAGATAGAGTTGCAAAAACTCCTTAGTGTCAATTTCATATATCCTATTTCTGACAGCCAGTGGGTTTCTCCTCTAGTGATTATCCCAAAGAAAGGAGGGAAATGGAGAGTTTGTGTAGACTATAGGGAGCTTAAACAAAGCCACTAAAAAGGATCACTTTCCATTACCTTTCATTGACCAAGTGCTTGATAATCTTTTTGTTTATTTCTAGATGGTTTCAGTGGATATAACCATATCCAGATATCACCAAAAGACCAAGATAAGACAATGTTCACCTGTCCTTGGGGAACATTTTATTATTCAGTCTTTCCATTTGGATTATGCAATGCACTTTCTAATTTCCAGAGAGTAGTACTTGGTATCTATTTTGACATTTATGCTAGCTGTGTTGAAATATATATGGATGACCTTACTACATATGGATCTACATATGAGGAAGCGCAAGCTAACTTGGAGAAGGTTCTCAAGAGATGCCAGGAATACAACCTCTCCCTTAATAGTGAGAAGTGTTACATGATGATGGAGGAGGGAGTTCTCTTAGGACACTACCTTTCATCCTTTGGTATCTAGGTTGACCCTGCAAAAATTGCAGTCATCAACACACTTCCAACGCCAGTCAAGCAGAAGGATGTCAAGAGTTTTCTTGGTCACGTTGGTTACTATAGGAGATTCATCAAAGACTTCATCTAAATTACAACACCTTTATATAGCCTATTGAAGAAGGAAGTAGAGTTTAAATGGACAAATGACTGTGAATTGTCATTTCAGCAGTTGAAAGATGTTTTGACAAAAACACCTATTCTCAGAGGACCTGATTGGAAGCTATCATTTCACATTCACACTGATGCATCTGACTATGCCATTGGAGAAGTCTTAGGAAAAAAGGAAGGTATAGTTAAGCATGTTATTTATTATATTAGTAAAAACTTGCAAGGTGTTGAAATAAACTATACTGTCACTGAAAAAGAACTGCTGCAGTTGTCTACGCTCTCAACAAATTCAGACACTACATCACTAGTTATGAATTATTTGTATACACTGATCATTCAGCCATCAAATACTTGATGAACAAGACTGTCATCAATGGCCAATTAGCACGATGGTTACTCCTTATGCAGGAATTTGATGTGAAGATCATTGATAAACCAGGAAAGGCAAATGTGGTGGTTGATTTCTTATCTAGATTGCAAGTACCAGATGATCCTATAGCAATTGATGACAACTTCCCTGATGAGCACATGTTTTCTATTGATTCTTTCAATCCATGGTATGTAGACATATAAAACTACCTTGCTACAAGAAGGACACCACCTCATTTCTCACCTAAAGAACATTGACTTATGGTTGAGAAAAGTTTTAACTTCTCATGGATCTTAGGCTCTATGTTCTACACAGGTCTTGACCAGGTCACTAGAAGATTTGTTCGAGAGGATGAGACTTATGACATTTTGAGGGCATGTCATGATGAGTTGTGTGGAGGCCATTTTTCAGCAAAGAGGACAACATACAAAATTTTGACAATAGGATACTATTGGCCTACTTTACATAAGGATGCAGCAAAACATACAAGGCACTATGACAGATGATAGCGCATGGGCTTCCCAACAAAGTCAAATGAAATGCCCTTGCAGCCTCAAGTGGTGGTGACACCATTTGACAAATGGGGTATCAATTTTGTGGGACCCATTGAGCCATCTTCTCATGGTAAGTCGTATATCTTAGTATGTACTGACTATGCCATAAAATGGGTTGAAGCTAAAGCAATGAGGCATGCCAGCGATCACAAAGTGGCTGAATTTCTCTATGAATATATCTTCACCAGATTTGGAGTCCCTGAGGAGATAGTCACAGATCAAGGTGCATAGTTTACCTCCAATCTCATTTCAGAATTAATACATGAATACATGGTGAGACATGGTAAATCTTCACCATATCATCCTCAGGCCAATGGTTAGGCAGAGATAACCAACCAAGAGATAGAAGCCATTATAACCAAGATAGTTATTGTTCACAAGAAAGACTAGACTACCCACCTTCCTGAAGCCATTTGGGCTTACCGTACAACATGGAAAACCACAACAGGGTTTATGCCTTTTGAGCTTGTCTATAGAAAATTTGCATCCATGCCTATTGAGTTCCAGCATAAGACTCTCAAAATAGCCTTGGAACTAGACATTGACCTTACTAGAGCACAAGAGGAGCGATTATTACAATTGAATGGGTTGGATGAATACAGGAAATCTACACTCCAAAACACTGAACTGATCCAGCAACAGTGGAAAAAGTGGCATGACAAATTCATCAAAGAAAAGAAATTTTTAGTTGGTGATTGGGCACTGTTATATGACTCATGATACCAGCATACACCAGGAAAATTTTAGACACGGTGGCTTGAACCCTATGAGATAGTCTCAGTGTTCGATAATGGAGTAGTTCAGTTATCTACCATTAATCCTATGCAGTTCAAACTACTTTTCAATGGACATAGACTCAAGCTCTACGACAATCTAGTCAATTGCGAGGACTTCCTGCAGCAGTTCCAGCACAGTGATGACAACCTCACTCCTGCAGCAGAAGCATCTGGGTCTCCTACCTAGATTTCTACAAATCCTTGATTCCCATCAAGGATTCCATAATAAACATTTCACATTGCATGAAATTATTTCTCCGTAATAAACTCCACCTCACCTTCTCTCTCAACCACTTTTATGTACCATCGAATCACTCCATCAATGCAGGTTATCTTTTCAGAACACTTTTCCTGTAGCACTTGCTAGGTTCGTGCCACATACCTTCATACATATTTTATTGTATTCATTATTTATTAGGAATGCATGTTGTTTTAATTTTTACTCTTGCACGTCTTGGCCTGGTGGGACCCATGCCTTTAACTTAGTTGGGGGGAGGGAAATATTCTATTATTTTTCAAACTTTAAATTAGCATGTAAAGTTGAATTTCTTGTCTTTTTGAGATGACTGTCATTGTGTGTTAATTAATCTGTCATTCCGTGATTGCATCATCATGCCTATAAGGAATTAAAGATATTAAAAGCTAAAGTTTAACTTCTAATGATATTTTCATGATGTGTTCGGGGTGGAAGGCCTTGACACTAGCAAAAACATTATGAGATTTGATGCATTAAAACAAGCAAAAATATTATGATATTTCATGCATTAAATGCTTTTAATTACTTGAAGTGAATAGCATTTTGTATGTTGCCTTTTCACCTGCAACATCCTGAGTCCATAACACTTTGAATCTTGATTTTCCATTGTTGTGTTTCTGTGAAAACAACAAACTTCTACAAAACTTTTATGTTCATAACAATGGGGGGAGATCTCCAGAGGCACGAGCTAGTTGATCATAGAGTTTTGCTGGGTGATGCGTCTAGTTGTGAGATGTTCAGAAGGAAAGGTTGGTTGGACTACTACTTGAATCTCAAATATTTTGATGAATAAGTTGCTCTGTAGTTTCTAAGCACTTTGAAGGATGGGTTTGTGGTGGTCAAAGGATTAAGAATTGAATTCACAGAGGATATTGTGGCAGAAGTGATCGGTTTGCCACAAGAAGGCGAGCAATGGACTAAGGACCTTGACTTGTGTTCGGCTAGGGCTCAGTTCACCTTGCATGGTGACCCCCAGTTAGACATTGATAAGAAGCAAGGTACTTCTAGGGTGTCATTACCCTTTAGATTTTATCCAACCAACTACATTCATCATTCATTACTTTACTTGTGAAGGGTGCTACAAGTATCTACATGGTCTGCATTTCAAAATCTTGAGCCATCTTTGACATGATAATAGACTGGTAAATTTACCCAACTTCTTGTTTAATATTATGAAAAAGAAAGCTTCCTTAGTACAGTCAAGAAAAGATCAATCTGTTTCACATCATTACTTAATAAAATTAGTTGTAGAAAGGGAATTAAATAAGCAATTGATTGGGACTTGGGATGAATTTCTAAAAATGGATGAAATAGAACCTAGGATGGTTGGCCCTAGAGGCCAAGGTATTGGGAGAAGAGAAAATATAGCCACTGGGGTTTGTAAAGTAATCTAAAGAATAGAAAATATTCCTGAAGCTTCCCCCTCCACTCCTAAACCATCCAGGAAGAGAACTTGTGATGTTGGTACTTCCACTTCCAGAAGAAAGAGAAATAAAAATAAGGAAACTGTTGATGTCCCTGAAACCCCATCATTTGTAAAGACAAGGTCTACCTCTAACGAAGATAAGGGCAAAACCCTGGAGATAGAAGAGGGAATTCCAAAGTAAAAACCTAGTAATGAGAATGATAATGATGAAGGTGATGAAAACTTTCCCTCACATGAGGAAGAAACCCTAGAAGAACCTCATGTAGCAACTATAGAGGAAATGTCCACTGGCAGGAGGAAACGTAAGAATCCTCCATGCTCTTCTACAACCCCCATAAGAAGAAGTGTAAGGCTTTCTATAAACAACAAGGATGTTGAGTCTCCCATTCCAAGTAACCTAGAATCCTCTGAATCCTTGGAGAGATCCTCTTCTGAGGAAATGTTTCAAGAAAATGTAGTCAATGATACTGTGTTCAACAACTAGAATCTAGAAGTAGAAGTTAACCCTAGAGTTGACTATATACTCATTGATAGTGATGAAGATTCTGAAGAGGCTGAGGAGTTTGTAGACAACTCTGCTAGGTAGGATATTCCTGATGATTTATAAGATTCTCCTTCTAAAGAGTACCCTAAATTTGGTAAGGATATTGTTGAATAGGTGTTAGAGAAACTTAATCAAGATGGGTTAGATACACTGGCTAGGGCAATAGCTGAATCTAGTGAGAAGGGAAATGCAGTAACAACCCTTGTTGTGTGGAAAGGAGAATCCTCTATATCAGAAAACATAGTAAAAACCCCTCACTTGGCATCTGGATGGACTAATATCCTTAATCAGGAACCCTTGCCACCTCCTGACTTATCTACACCCTTGACTGCAGGGTTAAATTTCTATCAACAGTTGTTTTGGGAAAGAGCACAATGGAAAATAGAAAAGGAAAAACTAAAACGTATTATTGATGAGCAAGGCCATCAATTAGAATATAAATCAGATCAGGTTGAGGTTTTGAAGAGAAGGATTGATCAAATAACAGAGTTGATTCTAGAACTCATGGCATGTAGATCATCGTCTTCAATGTATGCTCTGTTCCTTAAGGAACAGTTCATTAATTTTAAATTGACAAGAATTGTGGAATGGCTCAATCCCTCTATCTCAATGCCTCATGAGTTCTATGATGCATTTCAGTCAGCTCCAATGTACCTAAAGAACTTATTTTGTGAATTTTATTTACATAACTTGGTTGTGTCAGATGATAGGGATTGGAATTCACTCATTTATATAGGAGATGTGCAATTAAGAGCAGTTATGTCCTAGATGCAGAATGAGATAAGTAGGGAGCACCAAGCTTCACCTTATAGGAATAATGGGATGACAACTCCCTTTCTCATGAGGCCTGAGGTTCAACATTCCAGGAAAATATTTCTTAACTGGCTTTCTATTACAGTAAACTCGAGTGGAGCTAATAAAGTCTACCCAGTAAGAGAGCAAGCTTATGCAGATTGGGATCAGCATTCAACTCATGATATTGTAGTAGCAATCAGTTCTTCTAGGTAAAGATGGATAAGAATATCACATGATCTGAAGGCTAGGGAACCCCACTATCCACAGAATCTAACCCTTGCTACTATAAGAGTCCCATGGTACATCATGTTGGGCAGGACTATGCTTAATTACTAGTTTCCATTAAGGTTTCAACCTCTTGTACTCCTACAACCACTGCTGGCAATGAATGATAGTGTTGCAAATCATGATATGGCTACAGAAGTTCAACGATGGGAAAGGCTCAGGGAGAATCATGGGTATTTCAATTATATTGATGATGAGCCTACAGAGAAGATAGCCAGTGATTTGAGACTGCGAGCCAGAATCTAGAGCTTCATGGTTGCTGGGGACCAGCAATAGAGCAGTTGGGGGGAATGATGGGTCTCTAAAAAGGCCATCTTTCTAATTTCTTTTTTAAGTAGTTTATTTTCAAGCAAACGTGAACTTATGGTTTATATATATATATATATATATATATATATATATATATATATATATATATATATATATTATATTTGAAGACATGAAGTAGAAATTTGGATGGTTTAAAGACATGATATATTTGCTTGAATTAATGCACAGGAATGGTATAATGCAGTAGTTATATATGCTAATGAATGTTCCCTTTCCTATGCTATGATTTTGGGTAGTTTCCTTCTTGTAGCCATAGGTCTTGCAAGAGTATTAATTAAGAACTTTACACTTTCTTCCTAATATTAATGATGAGGATATATATGTATGGAAGGTTGTGTGTGCATTAATTATTTTGTAGGTATTTATCATGGGCATTCAAGGATCAGCATTGTGGTGCTGGAATAGTCAAATCCAACCGTTGTTGCAAGATCTTCGCAAGTGGGGCAAGTCAAATACCATTTTCGGTTGCATGTAGCACACAAATTTAGTACCCTCAACATGCTATATTTCGGGAAGATTTATTCTTGATTAATGCTATTTCTATTCTGAAACTTTATGAATCTGTAATGATCCTCATTTATGGAGTGATATTAGATTTAGGAGGTAGTTGTAGTTTTCCTTCAAATAAGTGACTATTGTAACTCTTTAGAGTTAGTCAAATTTGAGAATAGAACTATTGTCACAATGATACTATTTTACTTTCAATCAAGTGTACTCATTTTGGAATGAATGAATAGAATGTGCAGTTTGAGTTTAAATCTTTTATCTTGATTGTATTTTCCATTCACTCATCCAAGGGGGCCCACTTGGTGAGTGAATTGCTCTGTTAGAGTAGAATTCATTTTCATGTTTGTTTAGAAGTGAAGTAGAACTATGTTGTTCCTACAGCCACTAGTAACAGAACTAGTAGATTGCTCCTGTAGCATAGGTGGTTAGAGTAACTCCTACCCGTGATTACTTTCTTTTCTAGAGTAACTCATTTACTGGTTTTATCATAGGTTTGCTGAAGCTCAAAGTACTTGAATTTCATAGAATAGTCATAATATTGAGAGAGTTTGAAGCATATACTTTGTGAATGCCATTCCAAGTTTACGTCCCTGGTCGATAATTAAATGAGACTGAATAATCCATTTAGCAGCCATTTAGGGTGTCCAATCCTGAAATAGGTAGTCTATTGCCATGGGTTTCTAATACCATTATTTGGCCAAGCAGATAGAAAAAAAACTACCAAAATATTTCAGTTACACACACCAAACAATAATAGATAAAAATAATACCACTTAAGGGTTAAACAAAAAAAAATTATATATAATAGTACAAGATTTGTGTTCCAAATGAGGTGGTTTGACAAGCCCACCTATATTAGATATGAGTCATCAATCACACTGACACATCATGTCATGCCCAGTACTGAGTCGTATACACTAAGTAATTGTTCATAAGTAAAACAAAAGGAAAAGAAATGTATTATGTGTGTGAGGTTGTCGAAGCCTATAACACTATAATCATAATGCATTTAAATGCCATGTGGTTCTCCATGAACCCAAAATATGAAGACAACTAGTGAACAAACTCCCACAAAATAAGTATTACTAGAGGGAATGCCACATCTGAATGACATGTACTTCCACCACCCTGTCCCATCTTCCCACCTCACCCACACATGTACTAGTCATTTCATGTTCAGTCCTCTTGTATTGACAACAAAATTCACATAAGGCCACCATTTACAATTGAAGGGAAATCAAATCAACAGTAAATTGCATAAACAACATAGATGTGCAATTTGCAAGAAGATTCAAAATTCAAACTAAGAATAGTACACATATTAATGAGGCCATCCATACAAATATTACATTTGAAATATACAAATGCAACGCAAAGCATCTCATGTAATTCATTGTTCAAACCAACAATAGGAGTCGAAGAGGAGGAAGAAGACACCGCACTCATCAAAGAGGAGGAAGGTTTGTCAATCCAGATATTTCAAATTTTTCAAATTATACCTACATATATATAGCTCCATATTCATTTCCTCAATTCTCATGTTTTAGCAGTAAAATTTTGTCCAACCAAATTTTAGTATTTCATTAGTTTCAAAATACACTACATATGTAGAGCTCCATATTTTGGCTTTCGATATCTTGTATTTTCAATTTATATTATTGAAACGGTTCTTACTTGTTTTTAGTTTTTTATATTATGTTATGTAAATGAGTTGTTATTATTAGTGTTCAAAACATGTTATTTTCACTTACTCATTTCATGTACTCTTATTATTTTCAGTTCCTTAAAACCCTGGTTTTCTACGTGTATAAATGAGATGATATTATTACTATTCAAATCATGTTATTTTCACTTACCTATTTCATGTACTCTCGCTATTTTTAGTTCCTTAAAACCCTGGCTTTCCATGTGTATAAATGAGTTTTTTAGTATTAGTGAACTCAAAGCATGTTAGTTTTACTTACCCATTTCATGTACTCTGTAATACCCTTCCCATAGTTTACTTTCAGTTTATATGGCCTGACTCTTTTAGGCCACTTTTCATGTGTGAGTTAGATCCCTAGATAGATTTGATGTTATGTATATTTATGTTTTTACTGACCCCATACTAGCATGCATATGGTTAGCATGTATGTTTTACTTTTGTATTTGACATATCTGATGTGGTTGAAGGACGAAGTCATAGTTACTTTCTTGCAAGATCCACATGATTGGTCGATCCCCGCCATTATCTATTATATATTTATACATGTATGAACATGCCCATCTTTTATGAAGGATTTGAGGTACCAAGCATCGACTTCCCTAAATTGCTAGGACGAGTGTGCCCTATCGCAATGTCTCAATGGTAAGAGAGGGGAGATAACATACAAGTCTAATCCTAACCTAAGCCATTTATTGTTCTGAAATAGTGGACAAGTGTCTTATTGCTATCCTCTAAATTCATCAAGGTGACAGCATTCACGAATCCTTCCTTTGATCTTTGATTGTTGCATTTTGATTTAGTCATTTTTCATCTTATTTGCATGTCATGTGGTTAGGTGTGATTTTTGTGTTAAAATAATTTGAAAAATTAATTAAGATTAATTAAATGAGATTAAATAATTACACCTTATGATACATTAAAATATTAAATATAAAGTGAATTAATTAATGAGACTTAATTAATTACCTATGTTTAATAAATAATTTAATTGTAAAGTCAAAATTAATTAATTGAGAAATTTAATAATTATTAAATAAAAATTAAATTTAAATGTACAATTTGAGTTAAGTGGTTATTAGTTGAGTTTCATATTTTAAATTAACTAAAATTAAATAATGCAAGTTAAAAAGCATTTTTTTATAAAAGTAGAACTTAACATTTTAAAATCAAGTTGGGTTAAAGCGACTTAAAGTTGAGGAAATTAAATAAATCATTCTTTTAATAAATTAAAGTTGATAAAAACAAGGTTGTATTTGAGTTTTTATTTCTATGATTTGGAGTAAACAACTTTATTGTTTTTAACAGTTGAGTTCTATTTTGTTATTTTAGAGTTGCATTCTTTCAACTCAAGGTTTTGAGTTTCTATATTAGAGAGCTTGAAGGCCATTTGAGAATTATTCAATTAGGTTTTGAAGAATTCTCTCTTTGCAAATTTTTGGAGGATTAAAGTTTTGATTTTTGTGAAAGCTTTGGGTTTTCAAGATTTGGATTTGATTTTTGATTCAGCTTTATGTATTAAGGAAGGGTTTTTAAATCCTGAAAAGTTGTCCATTGGAATCATTGTCTTCTTCATGTTTAATTAGATCTTGTGTATAAATGATAAGTGTTTGTTAAAAATATGTGTTTCTTTGATAATTAGAAATTTTAAGGAATCTTTTGGAAGAAAAATTTGATTAAGATTTTCTTTTAAAGTTTTTCTTTTATTTGTTTTCAATTATGGCCTTCCATGGTTTTGAGGGTTTTGAGAGAGTTCATTTTTAGATAAAATACATACTTTTGAAATAGAAATATAGATATGTGCATATAAATAATATAGATTTGCATGTGTGAAAGATAAATATATTCAGTTGCATGTTACTTAAGGAAGATGTATTCAGTTTTGTGTTATTTAGGAAAGATATATTCAATTGCATATTATTTAAAGAATCTATATTCATTTGCATGTTATTTAGGAAAGATATAGAATTTGCATGTTATTTAAGGAAAATATATTTAATTGCATGTTATTTAGGGAAAAATATATTCACTTTCATGTTATTTAGGAAAGATATATTTAGTTGCATGTTATTTAAGAAAGATATATTCAGTTGCATGTTACTTAGGAAAGAAATATTCAATTGCATGCTATTTAAGAAAGATATATTCAATTGTATGTTATTTAAGGAAGGTATGTTCACTTGTATTTTATTTGAGGAAGATATATTCAATTTCATGTTATTTAGGAAAGATGTATTCACTTGTGTTATTTAAGAAAGATATATTATTTGCATGTAGCGGTAATCTATATTTAGAAATTTTATTATTAGAAAGAAAAATATAATAAAAATATAATATCTAAATATAGATTGTCGCTACATGTAAATAATATATCTTTCTTAAATAACACACAAGTGAATATATCTTTTCTAAATAACATGCAAGTGGATATATCTTCCTTAAATAACATGCAAGTAAATATACCTTCCTTAAATAGCATGCAACTGTTCATATATCTTCCTTAAATAATATGCAACTGAATATATATTTCTTAAGTAACATGCAACTGAATATATCTGAACCTTAAATAACATGCAACTAATATATCTTTCCTAAATAACATGCAAGTGAATATATCTTACTTAAATTACATGCAACCGAATATATCTTTCCTAAATAGCATGCAACTAAATATATCTTTCTTAAATAACATGCAACTGAATATATCTTCCCTAAATAACACACAACTAAATATATATTCCTTAAATAACATGCAACTAAATATATCTTTCCTAAATAACAAGCAACTAATCTTCCTTAAATAACATGCACTTGAATATATATTTCCTAAATAACACGTAACTAAATATATCTTCCTTAAGTAACATGCAATTGGATATATTTATCTTTCACACATGCAAATCTATATTTTTTGCATTCACATATCTATATTTCTATTTCAAAAGCATGTATTTTATCTCAAAATGAACTCTTTCAAAACCCTCAAAATCATGGAAGGCCATAATTGAAAATAAATCAAAGAAAGACTTTTAAAGAAAACCCTAATCAAATTTTTCTTCCAAAAGATTCCCTAACATTCCTTATTATCAAAGAAACACATATTTTTAACAAAGACTCATCATTTACACACAAGATCTAATCAAACAAGAAGAAGATAATGATTTCAATGGACAACTTTTAAGAATTTTAGAACCCTACCTTAATACATAAAGTTGAATCGGAAACCAATTCTAAATCTTGAAAACCTAAAGCTTTCAAAAACACAACTTTAATCCTGCAAAAATTTTGCAAGAGAGAATTCTTCAGAACCTCAAGTTGAAAGAATGCAACTCCAAAATAACAAAATAGAACTCAATTGTTAAAAACAATAAAGTTGTTAACTCCAAATCATAGAAATAAGAACTCAACTAGGACCTCATTTTTATCAACTTTAATTTATTAAAAGAATTGTTTTTTTTTAATTTCCTCAACTTTAAGTCGCTTTAACTCAACTTGATTTTAAAAGGTTAAGTTCTACTTTTATAAAATAAAAAAGTCTTTTTTAAGTTGCATTATTTAATTTTAATTAATTTAAAATATGCAACTCAACTAATAACCACTTAACTAAAATTGCACATTTAAATTTAATTTTTATTTAATAATTATTAAATTTTTCAATTAATTAATTTTGACTTTGTAATTAAATTATTTATTAAACATAGGTAATTAATTAATTCTCATTAATTAATTAACCTTATATTTAATATTTTAATATATGATAAGGTGTAATTATTTAATCTCATTTAATTAATATTAATTAATTCCTCAAACCATTTTAACACAAAAAAATCTAACCATATGGCATGCAAATAAGATGAAAACTAACTAAATCAAAATACAACAATCAAAGATCAAAGGAAGGATTCATGAATGATGTCATCTTGATGAATTTAGAGGATAGCAATAAGATACTTGTTCACTATTTCAGAGCAATAAATGGCTAAGGTTGGGATTGGACTTGTATGTTATCTCCCCTCTCTTACCACTGAGACATTGTGATAGGGCACGCTCATCCTGGCAATTCAGGGAAGTCGATGCCCAGTACATGAAATCTTGCATAAATGATGAGCATGTACATATACATGTATAAATATATAATAGATAATGGTGGGGATCGACCGATCATGTGGATCTTGCAAGAAAATAACTATGACTTCATCCTTCAACCACATCGGGCATGTTAAACAGAAATGTAAAACATACATGCTAACCATACACATGCAAGTATGGGGTCATTAAAAACATAAATATATACATAATATCAAATCTATCTGAGGATCTAATACACACATGAAAAGTGGCCTAAAAGAGTTGGGCCATATAAACTAAAAGAAAACTATGGGAGGGGTATTACATCCACCTCCCCTAGAATTAGGCTTACTCTTGGAAGCCTATAAACAAATAAGGATATGCATCCCTTAATCACGAAGCATCCTACTAAGACAAAAAAACAAAATGATATCTCAAAATAAGCTAGAAAATAAGGACATAATATATAGTCATCAAGAGTAATATAATTCTAGTTTAAGAATAAACCAAAAATCACATTGATCAATTATTCATTATTTAAAAATTTAAATATATCTTGGTCTGTATTCATTCTCATTATAGAAAATATCTAGTATCAATTATATAAAGCACACATTTGTATTTACATCAAATAATAAGTTAAGAAGTTCATGCAAACCTAGTTAACACAACACTCATGTATAAAATACAATCCAAATATAGACCCAACAGTCATGGCAGAGCAACAGGAGCAATGGTCATGGAAGACGGCAGCAAGGACATGAAATCCCTTCCAGAGTCATCAGGGAGGGTATTTTGATAGCTATAAACAACAGAATCGGTGACCTTTCAATAGAAGAGGCCAGCACTCTTACAACAATGTTATTAAGGAAAGGAAGGAGTCAAATATGTGGAACCAAAGATGTTTTCATAGGAATGGTAGGAGATGGGAGGATCGCATTCCCTTTCGGCAAGGTTTTAGGGAACCCTTGATTGACAAAGGCTTTAAGTTTCAGCAGATTGAAAAAAAGTTATGGCATCCTAAATCGGGGGGCGGTGTAGTTCTGGAACAAAAGCAAGCTCCTTCGGAGAGATCCAACTCTCTATAATTTAAGAATATTACTATTGTGACCTCCTATGCTACTATTGTGTTGAACAACCCACAATGAACAGAGGACCGGGCGATTTTTGGGGAAAGATCTTTAGTCCTTAAGTGGTTGGGAAGATGGCCTTAGTATTCTAAGAATAAGGCTTGGTGCGAGCAACACTAGTAAAGTTCCTTCATATCCCTAAAAATGCTGACCAATGGTTTCTACCTTATTATGTGTGCTTCTATGGAGGACAAGGACTAGATTTTGAGTTATGGGTCCTATTTTGTGGATGGAGAGGGTTTATTTGTGAAGAAATAGACCAATAACTTTAACCCTGAGTAGGAGAGTGTTAAAGAAGTCCTAATCTGGTTCAAACTGGAGAACCTCCCACAGGAATATAGAGGTGTAGAAACCCTAAATATTTTGGGTGAATCTCTATGGAAGTTTGTTAGATTTGAGGAAGGGATCAACCCGGATAATTTTGCTATCACTCCTAGGGTGTTAGTTTGGAGGAAAACATGTTATAAAATGCCCTCTCACATCTCTATTCACATGGACAATGGTGAGTGGATTCAACCTTTGTAGGCTATGGTTGCAGTGGATGTAGGGTTACCTTATGATGCATTCAGCTATGATCCTCTGGGTAAAGGGAAGTTTACGGATGACTCTATTTTGATCACTAGTCTACTCCAGATGACTAAACATTAACAGAATGTTGTCTCCCCCTCTCAACAGGACAACTTTGATGTGGCAGTCCGTGATGCAGAACCTTTTTCTTGTAGCAAAATTTTTTTGTTAAAGGCAATGGATGAAATCTTCATGAGAGAGTATTCTCAAACTGGACAAGAATGTTGTGGGGCCTCACCCACTAAGATAGTTTTTGCTTCCCCTCTTCCGATGGGCCCTGATTTGGTGTACAGTCAAATTGATTCTCCTAGGTTACATGATTCCCCTCCTTTGGTTAGGGAAAATGTAGATAGGGAAAGTAATGATCTTCAATAATGGTCTACTAAGGAAATTAGTCCCTCCTGTGCTACTGGTAGGGATTTAGGTTTAGATGAATCTAAGCTTTGTAAGATGCAAGGTATTGAAGAGCTAAGTTTTGCAAATGATAATAGAGGCTTCAACCTGGGGGTAGAACCCTTATAGCATAGGGGAGAGCCTATTGAGAAGATGGATCATTTGCTTGAGGGTCCAGTGGAGCACATGGATGCTATTGATGGTAGAATTTCCCCTATCAGGAACTTGCAAGGTCTCTTCGCGGATGTTAGGGATAGTGGGGGAGACCTTATTGACTCTAAAACTCTATACAAATCTCAAAGTGAGGATATAGAGGAGGATGACTTAGGTCTATTTGAGTCTTCCAACATCCTAAGCCCTAGGGGTGTGGAGAAATTGGACTCTACTCTTAAACACCCAAGAGTTGGGGAAAAGAAAAAGCGTGGAGCTTGAAATGGCTAGTTGTGCAACAAACCAAAAAAAATTGCTAAGATTGGGAAAGGGATATACCCTTTCTCAGTAGCAATGAGGATCCTATCCTAGAATGTCAGGGGCTACAATGCCTCTAACAAGATTCACCTGATCAAATGTGGGCTTGATCAGGCACGGGCAAACATTATTCTCTTTCAGGAAACTAAATTGAAGGTGGCTGACAGACCTACTTTCTAGAAAAATTTTAGTGGGTGGGGTAGTGTCTTGTCTTTTTCAAATGATTCTTTTGGTGGTCTCTATGCTTTAGGGACATAATACAGTCGATATTAGACTTATTTATCAGGACAGTAACATGCAATGGTTGGAAGTTACCTCAAAGCAACTTCTGACCAAACTTTTTTGCTGAATGTATATGGCCCTAATAATGTCAGAGAGAAAAGGTTATTATGGTGTGCCATCTCAGATTTTTTGAATTCTAATAAGGATGACTTATTCTTGTTAGGCAGAGATTTTAATACAATTTTAAGCCCAGCTGAGAAGAGAGGGGGGAAAGGATGGCAGGGTAGAAGTCAAATTGACTTCTCTGATTTTTTATGGGACAATGGCTTGATTGAGGTTGCTTTTAGATCTAGTGGTTACACATGGACTAACAAAAGGAGTGATTTTCTTAATATTGCAGAGAAGTTGGATCATTTTTTACTAGCAGGGACATATGATCACGTGGACTAGGTGTGCAATGCTAAAATTCTCCCTATCTCGGGCTTGGATCATTACCTGATATGTTGCAACATACATGATGATCTCACTCTAGAAATTTCTCCTTTCAAATTTGAGGCAATGTGGCTTAGGGATCCATACTTTCTCCCTTTTCTCTCCTCCTAGTGGCAAAATGCTCCTTTATGGGAAGGCAATCTTTCTTTCATCTTTTTTAAGTGCTTACAATATATCAAAGACCAGTTGAAATTTTGGAATAGAGCTTCCTTTAAGAATATTTTTGTGGAAAAAATTCTTGTGGAGGAAAGCCTGGCTACTCTTAATAATAGGATTATTGAGTTCGGCATGGATGAGGTAGCCTATGAAGAAGAAAAGGATCTCTAAAGAAGATATAAAGACATCCTAGCCAGGGAGGAAACCTTTTGGAGGCAGAAATCTAGGGAGACCTGGCTGAAGGATGGTGATCGTAATACCAAATTTTTTCATAGATCTGTTAAAGCCAATCGAGCTAGAAATAGAATTTTCTCAATCAAAAATACACAAGGTATTTTTGTAACAGATATGAAATAGATTAATGAAGAAGTTGTGTAGTATTTCCATGATATATTCTCTTTAAAGGACACGGTCCTTTCGAGTTTAGATTGTATTTTTTATGTGCAGAATTCACAGCTAATGGCTCCAGTTTCTAAGGAAGAAGTTAGAGTTGCTATGTTCGGGTTAGGAAGTGATAAAGCCCCGAGCCCTAATGGATTCCCTACCCTCTTCTTCCAAAGAGCTTGGGATATTGTGGGTAATGATGTTTGGGGAGTGGTGGAGGAATCTCATTGTGGGGGTTTTGTGCTTAAAGATTTTAATAACACATTCATATCTTTAATTCTGAAAAAAGGTGACTGCCAATCCTTTGATTACTTTAGACCCATAGCTCTATGAAACACCATTTACAAGGTGATTTCAAAAGTGATTTCTAACAGACTTAAAGCCCTTTTGGTTGGCCTTGTCTCTCTGGAACAAATCAGTTTTGCCCCAAATCGGTCAATCTTTGAGGGTATTATTGTTTCTCATGAAGCTATCCACACTGTTCAGCAGGCTAAGGTGCCTAAAATGATGATCAAGTTGGACATAAAGAAGGCTTATGACCATGTCAATAGGGATTTTCTTATCGAGATCCTTAAAAAATTTGGTTTCAAGAATGATTGGTTGAAATGGTTTAGAAGTTGCATTGAAACTCCTTGTATCTCAGTCCTTGTTAATAGCCCTCAAGGTTTTTTTGAGACCTTCAGAGGTCTTCATCAAGGGGACCCCCTATCTCCCTTTCTCTTCATCATTATGGTAGAGGCTCTTGGGAGACTTATTTCACATAAAAGGCAGTTGGGTGTGTGGAATGGGATTTCTATTGTTGTTGGTGTGGAGTCCACTGCACACCTACAATTTGTAGATGATAATTTTCTTATGGGGGATGCCTCGGTAAGGGAAGATAGAGTTATTAAGGAAACTTTAGTTAGGTACTCAGTAGCTATAGGGTAGTGTGTTAATTGGCAGAAATCAAAGATTTTTTTCTTCAACACTAGTTCTTCTATGCAACGGCAGTTATGCAACATTTTAAAAATTAAACAAGGCTCTCTCCCTGGGAAGTATCTTGGTGTGCCTTTGTTTTCTTGTGTATGTAAATCTAACCTTTGGCAAGAACTCATGGATAAATGCTTAAAGTCAATGGAAGGCTGGAAAGGGAAATGGATTTCTTCTGCTGGAAGAATTCTTCTACTTAAATTGGTCATCTCGGCCATTCCTATCTACTCTATGAGTTGTTTAAAAATCCCCTCTAATGTCCTTGAGCTTATCGAGAAGAGAATAAAAAAATTCTTCTGGTACAGTGGTAATGCTGAAGATTAGTGGCCTCTCATTGCATGTGATAAAATCTATAGCTCGAAGGTGCAAGGGGGGCTGGTATAAGAAAATAGAGTTTGATGAATCAGGCCCTAGGGGCTAAACTTGTGTGGAATATTTACACTGACCATGACAAAATTTGGGTCAAAATTGTTAAAGTAAAATACCTTGATTCAGAGGCTGATGAGGGCATTCTGAGAATTAGAAACCCCCCTAGAGGTTAGGCCATGTGGAATTTTATTTTAGATAGTAGGGATATTATTAAAAATCACTTAACTTGGCTCATAGGGGATGGACGCAAGGCTTATTTTTGGGATGACTCTTGGAATGGATACAAATCTTTGAAGCATGAGGACATATATAGAGAGATCAGAGACATTTTTTTAGTGTAGTAGGGGGATAAGGTGGAAGATTATATCATGCAAGAGGTCTCTCCTTTAGGACTAGTTTGGAAGTGGCACAATCTGGACAACTCAGGCTTAAATGATCTTCAGAAGAATGTTATGCAGAATCTCTTTCTATCAAGGAAAGTCTTTTTGTCCTCCAGGGAAGATAGGATTATTTGGTGTGCTACTTCTTCGAGTTCTTATTCTGTTAAAGTGGGTTTTAAAGCCTTGGAGGCAGCTGACGTTAGAAGGGAATGGCCTATAATCTTGTGCTCGAACAAAAATTGCCTTCCCAAGGTAGGTTTTTTTGCTTGGCTTGTGGTGCATGGGAGGATCCTAACAGGGAAAAGAAGGAAAAGGTTTGGTCTCCATGGACCAACCAAATGTGTTTTGTGCAACTCAGAGGTTGAGGAGATGGATCATCTATTGCTTCATTTTGTGTGTGTGAATTTTGTACCTAGCTGTAGACACAACACTTCAATAAAACATTAGAGGTTAGCCAAAATCAAAATCGTGCAATGAAATGGAAATTAAACTAACCAGGCAATTTACTACCTTCTAGTAGGTGCGAGTATGAGACTCTCAGAATCAGACCGAGACCAGTGACAATGCAACACCTAAACGAAGGATTTGAATGCAAAGAATGAAAACTATATGAATGCAGATTTAATCTATATTTTTGTATTTTCTATGCAATAAGATGAAGGAAACTGATATGAATCTATTCTATATGAAAAAGTGATATGATATGCAATTAATCTAAGAATTGATATGCTAAATGATATGAATGTTCAAAATAATGAAAATCTCACAACAGCTCTAATTCGCAAAGATAGATCCTTCGATCACCAATTCGCCAACGTGAGGATGCAATTTCGTGGATGCTTTTAGAAGAGCTGAAGCCTTGATTTTATAGAAATCCAGGGCTTTGGAGGTGCATGAGAAAAGCCATAAATCACTCTTGATAAACTCAGGTTGATTTTTGAGTTATCAAGAAATAAGAAATAATTAACTCACAAAATCATGCAAAAGCATGCAAGAACAACTTTTTAACTCAAATCAGAAGTTTAGATCAATTTTGTACTCAAAATAGAGTGTTGAGTTTCCAAAAGTTAACAAATTGCATTGATTTCCTGATTTTGAGTTTAACTGCTCTTTGAATGTGCACAATTAATTATGAATTAATTAAATAAATAAAGTGATTTATCCTCAACTTAATTGATTTTTACAATTAAAACAATTGATTTATGGGTTAATCAATTAGTAAATCAAACTTTATTCTAAAACTATATTATTAAAAATTGACAATTGACATTAATTAATTAAATAAGAATTTAATCAATTAGTCATGAGATTTTTTATTTTATTGTCAAAATTAAATGATACAATTTAGGAATAATTTAATTAAATCTAATTAAATAATTAAGTGGCAGTATTAATATAATTAATTAAATATTCAGAATATTCAATTAATCAAACTTTAGGATAAATAAGATTTATCACCAAATAATAATTAAATTAAAGATAATTAGGATAAATAGGAATATTCAAGGAATATTCCCCAATGGAGAATTTAGGATAATCAATTAGGATTAAATAATGTGTAGATGTGCCTTAGGTTAGGACTTTGATGTTGATTTCGTTTGAATTTGAAGATGTAGGAGGTTAATGAACCTATAGCCCATTTTTGGGGTATTAAACATTTCCCTTATGCTTATGAGTGTTGGAGCTTTATTAGATCCAAGTTGCACTGGCTAGGTCCTTTACCTAAAACTATTAAAATGACCTTTGAGAGTTGGCCTGCACCAAAATATTTTTCAGTTATGGCCCTTGTATGGCTTATGTGTCCCTCTATAATTATTTGGGAGGTGTTGGAGGAGAGGAACAGAAAGATTTTTCAAGACAAAGCGGAACCTGTTGAGAGAATTAAATCCATAATTTTTTTATCCATTGAGGAGGTTATGAAAACTGCTTTGTTTCAGCAGCAAAGCACTTTGACATACATTGCAAGTGATAGGTTACTGCATGCTGAATGGCCTCACCTTAAGCTCAATAGAGGTAATCTGGCTAATCAAGGCCTTCTTTCTAAAGGATGTCTTAAGGATAGATGGTTGGAACCATAGGAGAACTGGGTGAAGATAATTTTTTATGGTGCTTCCAGGGGCAATCCGGGACCATCGGGGGTAGGTGTGATAGATAGAAATTGTAGAGGGGATGTTATTGCCTTTGCAGCCCAAAAATTGAAGCCAAGAACTAACAATGAAGCTTAATTTGGTGTCCCTCACCTTGTTGTGAGGTTAGGCCAGAAACTTAAAGTCAAGAACATCCATTTAGAAGGTGATTCTATGGTTATTGTCAATGCTATCATAAATAAAGGGATAAAGGCATGGTATTTGAATAATATTGTTCTGGATATCAATAGGATGCTTATGTCCTTTGATGACTTTAAAATCATTCATATTAAGTGGGAAGGTAATATGGAGACTGGTGTTTTATCCAAAAGGGCAATTGGTTTGGAGTCTGAGGAGGAGTTATATTTTGATGATTCCTACAAGTGGGAGTTAGATGCTTGAGGTTTTTATTTAATTGTTAAGTTAAAATCTTTATGGGTGGTTTAGCTTTTTTTATTTCTTCCATGATGACCGTTGGGTTTCATTGCCTTTGCTTTTCATGATGTCAACATAGGGTGTTCTTTTCTCTCTATGTTCGACTTGCTTGGCAATGATTTAATTTTATTTGAAAGGACCGAAGGTAGTGGCATTTTCATGAGGGAAGAATAAGTATTGGTGTAAGGTGGTGTGTGTGTATGGAATGAACCTGCTTTGATGGGATGTCTTCATTTATTGGTGTCTTTCTCAATATTATTCTACATTATGCTATGGCTATGTTTTGTGTTTGGTCACTACTTTTATTTGGCAGGTTGCAGACATGGAGGCCACCTTCACAGTCAACACCACTAAGTAGCAAAAAGCTTTTAAAGGCTCGGTTAGTTTGGAATGGATGAGGGGTTTATTAAACTTCAAGGTGGATGCAGTGGCCATGGCGGCTATTGTGGTTCTTGGCAATCAGTTTCAAGAGCATCATTTGAAGAGGAGGGCTAATGTAGATGTCATTGCAATGGTGATAGTGTGGGCTCTTCAGGTTGGGGAGAAGGAAGACATTGTGAAGGTAGTAATAGAAGATTTGTTTGATAAATAATTGTTGGTGGGGCTAGACTCTATCTTGGAATGGGCCTACCCTAGTGTTGGTTTTAACTACACAGAGTGTTTTGAGGACGAGCAATAAGGATGACTCTTTTTTAGGGTTCCCTTTGTGCACTGGTGGGAAAAGGTTGATAAGGTTGCCTTTAGTGCGGACATTGAGCAAAAATGGCATCTTTTGAATCAGGAATTACAAAAGGCTAAGGTTGCATTTGGAGCTACAGTCTTTGTAATCTATGTGAACGTGCCAAGAAAGAAATGAGGGCAGAGGTGACATAATTCCAAGAGGAAGATTTGATGGCTTTCGGGAGGTTTTTCTTGGTGCTCAAGTTGGTTTTTTGTTGGTCCTATGGTTGAAACCCTAATGACAAATGCTTGTTATTTTGGTGGTTTTTGTTCCCACCTAGATTTTTTGGTGTGCTATCTGGGGTTACTGGTTTAAACTATGTTTAAAATGTCATGATGGTCAAGGGCCTTTACAGTTTATTATGCCCTTTTGAGGCTTATGGGTGTTGCATTATTTTGTTTTTGGGAATCTCTACTTACTATGAATGTTTTTCCCTCCATATTTTGGTGCCCAGAGTTTTGGTTTATCATTTTCTCTTGCTTGGAGGATGTTTGGTTTCATCCTTTTTTAATATCATCTAAGGATCCATAATTGTCTTTCCCTGTGATTATAATGTCCAAAAATGTATTATGGACGGTCTTCCATAGCTATCGATCAAACTATAGATTTTGGTGAATTATGTGGTGAGGAATTCCATTTTGGCTAGTTGCCCTATGTAAATTCTTTTTATATCAATAAACTTATCATGTTATAGATCAAAAAAAATACAATCCAAATATACAAGTCTAATATCATACCTCTTGGGTCATAAATAATAGTCTGAAATACAAAGAGTTATATGTCTAAGTTTTGTTTCAAATTTCAACTACTAGAAATCTAATGGGTGTACAAATTCCCAAATTTCCTAGTGTAGAAACTTGGGCTCTAATACCAAGTGTAATGCCTTGCTAGGGAACCTAGGAGAAATTGACGTAAACATGATATTAAGTTTATTGAATAATTTTTTCTTAAGAGATTACACAACAATAATGACAACAATGGAGAAGAAATGCAATATAAGATATAAACATGCACATAAGTACAATTTTTATTATAGTTAGAAACTCACAAGGGTTTCATAACATAGAATTACTTTTAAATTAACTAATCTACTAAGAACAACCATAAGTATACAATCTCATATATGCCAAAGAATAACTAGTACGTCATTGTATAAATGCAACATAGATACAACTAATACAACATAAGAAAGATAAGAGCAAGTCTCCAAGAATGACAAATAAGAAGGCACAACTACTACAAGGGTCATACAACACTAGTACAGGTACATCAGAATCTCAATGGTAATAGAATCACTACCACCCAACCTTGTGGTACCTAAATGGTCCACTCCCATTATACTGAGGAGATAACATCAAACCCCACTCGGATAAAAAATACCAAAACCATCATAAGGTAGAACTAAGCAGGGATCCTGAAAGCTCTCTATCTCAAGAGGTACAACTCAAAATGAAAAGGTAAACATACTAATCCCAAAGGAAACCAACACATGTAGGAAACCTAAGATGCATAAAGGAAAGTTTCATCACATGAGTCAACTCTAGAGTTTCCCTGGTAGTCTCTCTAGACCCTGGCCCCCTAGTGACTCTATGTGGTATCAATAACCTCTCATACAGACAAGGCTACCATCTATGCCTCATCCAATCCATGCAAGCGGCCAACATCTTCTCACAAACCATCCTATCTCGTACTAATGCTCAAGGCATGGGTGAGGAACACAAACATCTATTAATTCATTTTAAAACTCACAATATATTTAAGTTGTCACTTTATTAAATAACTTGCAAAGGATACCCAGATAGGCACTTTCAGGCTCTGACACCTCCAAAGCAAGTCACTTCCCCTCTAACACCTAGATAACCTACCCTATGCTCATAAGACTCAAATAAATCTCATAAATCTCATAGAAGTACAATGATCAAATATCAGTTCCATAAATGCCAACAGGAACACACACTGGTCCTCAAACCAAACATCACAAAACCCATTCTAGACCTCAAACCATAGCTCATAAAAACATACTCTCTCAAAGAGTTCAAAAACTAATGAGCTTAAAATGAGCAAAGGTTGGGTAAAAAGATCGAAAACATTATCACATTAGAAACAATATAAATATCTATGCCACAATAAAAAGGTATAACCTGAAGCCTCTCATAACAATTCCTAAAATTCAACTTAATGCTACCCATACTGACAATCAAACACAACAACCAAAAACTCCAATAATAAACACATCAACATTAAATTCTCATCAAACAATATTTAATTATATATCATTATTATTCTTATTTTTATTTTTTTCTAAAAGAATTCCAGTGTATGAAATTTTTTTAATAAATTTTAATTTCTTTTCTACAAATAGAATTTCTAAATATAGAAGATTATCGGTATTTGCATGTAGTGGCAATCTATATTTAGAAATCCTATTTTTAGAATATATATATAATAAAATTAAAATAAAAAAATTATTTTTAAAATTTGCATACCGTTATATTCTATATTTAGAAATTCTATTTTTAGAAAAAAAAATTAAAATTTATTAAAAAAATATCATACACCAGAATTCTTTTAGAAAAAATAAAAATAAGAATAATAATGATATATAATTAAATATTATTTGATAAGAATTTAATGTTGATGTGTTTATTATTGGAGTTTTTGGTTGTTGTGTTTGATTGTCGGTATGGGTAGCATTAAGTTGACTTTTAGGAATTGTTATTAGAGGCTTGGGGTTATACCTTTTTACTGTGGCATAGATATTTACATTGTTTATAATGTGATAATGGTTTCGATCTTTTTACCCAACCTGAGTTCATTTTAAGCTGATTAATTTGTGAACACTTTGAGAGAGTATATTTTTATGATGTTATGGTTGGAGGACCAGTATGGATTTTGTGATGTTTGGTTTGAGGACCAGTCTGTGTTCCTGTTGGAATCTATGGACCGATATTTGATCATTGTACTTCTACAAGATTTATGAGATTTATTTGAGACTTATGAGCTTAGGGTAGGTTATCTAGGTGTTAGAGGGGAAGTGGCTTGCTTTGGAGGCACCAGAGCCCGGAAGTGGATGCCTAGGTATCCATTGCAAGTTACTTAATAAAGTGGTAACTTAAATACATTGATATTTTTAAAATGAGTTAATAGATTATGTGTTCCTCACCCATGCCTTGAGCACTAGTACAGGCTAGGATAGTTTGCGAGAAGATGTTGGTCATCTGCATGGATTGGATGAGGCATAGTTGGTTAGCCTTATCTATATGATGACTACTGATACTACAAAGAGTCACTAGGGGGTCGGGGTCTAGAGAGATTGTCAGGTAACTCTAGAGTTCATTCATGTGATGACACTTCCCTTTATGCATCTTAGGTTTCTGAGATGTGTTGGTTGCCTTTGGGATTAGTATTTTTACCTTTTCATTTTGAGTTGTACCTCTTGAGATAGAGAGCTTTCAGGATCCTTTCTTAGTTCTACCTTATGATTGGTTTTGGTATTGTTATCTAAGTGGGGTTTGATGTAATCTCCTTAGCACAGTGGGAGTGGACCATTTAGGTGCCACGAGGTTGGGTGGTAGTGATTCTATTACCATTGATATTTTTATGTACCTATACCAGTGCTAGATGACCCATGTAGCAGTTGTGCCTTCTTGTTCATCATTCTTGGAGACTTTCTCTTATCTTTCTTATGTTGTATCTATATTGTATTTATGTGATGACATACTTGTTATTCTTTGGCATATATGAGTTTGTGTACTTATGGTTGTTCTTAGTAGATTAGTTAATTTAAAAGTAATTTTATGTTATGGAACCCATTGAGATTTGTTAACTATAATTGAGTTTTACTTATGTGCATGTTTATATCTTATATTGTATTACTTCCACATTGTTGTCATTATTGTTGTGTAAACTCTTAAGAAAAAAATTATTCTACAAACTTAGTATCATGATTATATTAATTTCTCTTGGGTTCCCAGGTGGGGCATTACATACTCCCACTATTTTAAGTACCGTAAACCTTATTTTTAACATGTATAAATTAGTTGTTATTAGTACTATTCAAATCATCTTAGTTTTAGTTACCCCATTTCATTTACTCTCGTTGTTCTTAGTTCCTCACATATCAAATAAACATGACCATGAAAATCATGACAAACAAAAAAAAGATTTTGTAAGTATATGGGAAACATGTAATACTTATGTTCAAGACTCACCACCATCTTACACAATAAATATATTGACAAGTAAACGTTAAATAATTTTTTTATATCACATTATGCATCACTATTCAAATGCATCTCATTGTTCAAATACTTTGTTCCATTTATATTTACCCTTTTTCCAGCACACTATTCTTGTAAAACACACATATCACATCTAAACTCTCAAACATTATGCAAATGACCCTGCAAATCATTACATTTCAATGCCCATGGAGAAATACTAATGATACAATTTAGGCAATGAAAGTGGACATGACTAAGTGTTGACATCGTTCACACAGATCAACACAATTAGACTATACAAAATTATGAAAGTGAGAGTGCAAACTATTTGAATACTCATCTCACCCTAGCTGGTCAGGGTGTTATTGCACCCTGCTCTCCATAACCCGCAAATGAAGAAATACTAAGCCATATCAGGGATCCATTCCCTACATATCCTACATCAATTCCTGACACTGAGTGGTATGTCATCATTCCATACCCACTAGCTCAAGCACCTCAACTATTGCTTCATAACCATGCTCATATTATTGACCAATTCTTTGTGGGACTAAATTCTTTTAACAATATTGTATTCCCCACAAGCTCTTACTTCTCAAAATTATTCAAGATCAACCTAGAATCATGGAAACCCAATATTTGAATAGATATTTCTTGGAAAATCTTGGTCCAGAGGTTCGAGAAATCTTTGAGAATTTATCATGGAAAAAAAGGCTATGAAGAGTTATGGATGAACAAATCCCTTCTTGGATATTTACCAAAGTGTATGTTATACCCCATAGTTATCTTAGTATTGTGATTCCTAATAGACCTTGCGTGTCTATAGTCAATAAATTATTTGCAAAGTACCTGCTCCTGCAACACCACCCTATATTGTTGACAATGAAGGATTTGACTATTGAATCCATATCACATTAACTATTATATGTGGTGACTATGAATCTCTACCTCATTAACTATTATATATGTTTTTCATCTATTACACTTTTCTATTCCTACTATTTGCCTATGTGATTGACTAACTAGTTCACTTTCCACCGTCCATGTCTCAAAAAGATAACACATTATGTCGGGGACCATACTTCTTATTTTCAAGAAACCATGATTGTACAACATGCCATGGTTAGTCTCTTTGAATTTATTTTTTCTCATCTTCAATATTAGTTATTCATAGAGACTAAACAAGCTACTAAGAAATGTATTTTCTTGCTACCCCTACTAACATACATATTGTACTAATTACATGACGATTACTAGGCCACTCATAATGAAGGTAGCATCCACAAGGTGACCTCATTCAGAACCTAAAATAATTGCTCCTATTTCTCATTAATTCCCATGATTCTCCACCAATAGAAAAATTTATCACAACTACAAGGCCGCCCAAAGTTACAATGCACATAAGTTGTGGCCTACAATTTGATATGGAAGGGGCACTGAAAGATGTAGAGTAAAATGACATGTTAGTGAGGGTTTGCATTGAAGAAATGTCTCATCCCAACAACACATTATCCAAATGGTTGGGCGGTATCTTTACCACCTCCAAGGAAGGCCCCCAACTATCCTTACAATAGTTGAAGAAGAACAACTAGTTGAATGGTGAAAAGAGATGGTAGGGTTCAGTCGTGGATTGGAAATTGTCAACTTGAAGCTAGTCATTGCTCATATTTGTGAAAGGAAATTCCAACCCTTTCAAGGATGGGATGCCAAAAAATTCTTCGTGGGATGGTTTTAAGAAGTTTCATCAAGAGCTCACACTTCGGACAACTGAAGGCCTCAACAAAGACAAGGAATTAAACCTCATAGTGGTAGTGGTGTCTTTTTTCTATGCCACATTTATGGTATCATATGAGCAAATCCATACGGTCCAACTCACATTTGGAATTGTGATGAGACTAGTTTCCAAGTGGAAAAAATGGGGAAATGAGGGTGTTAGCAAAAAAAGGGAGTAGGAGTGTTTTATAATGATAATACCCAAGAGTT
>BSBK01014032.1:80000-117500 GCA_027943335.1 Chamaecyparis obtusa
TAAGAAGAGGCAAAATTTAAGACAAAAATACCTTGAGGTAAGTGCCTACACAAAAGAGTTTCACAAGCTTTGTTTGAGGTCACATGTAATCGAAGAGGAAAGTTTGAAAGTGGCTAGGTACTTGAATGGATGGAGATGGAACATACAAGAGGAAATAAGTCTCCTAAGTCCTAAGACTATACACAAATGCTATCAGTTATCCCTAAAGGTGGAGGAGAATTTTAAGAAGAAGCATGACTCAAGTAGTAAGGGCAGAGGTAGAGGGAGAGATGGAAGAATTCAGAGAGGATTCTTTGGAGGAAGGAACTTGGAAGCAAGAACCCAAGGTGAGTCCAAGGTCATAGAGAACCAAGGAGAATCAAGAAATAGTAGAGGGGTCTACAACAGAGGAAGAGGCCCTAATAAAAACTCAATGGGAAGATCCAATTGCCAAGGAAGAGGATCTTATTTCTCATAAATGAAATGTTATAATTATCACCCATATGGAAACCTTTCATATAGGTGTCCTAAAAATAATTCATCATCCCAAGGAGGAGAGAAGAGAGTAAAATTTATGCAAGAAGAGTCTTCAAGTAGCAAGATAGTAGAGGTGGCATTGCATTTAGAGATATGGGAGAACATGATGATTAGGAGAACACTCATAAAAGATCCCATCAAAGAGGAACCAAGTCATAGAAGGTCCTTGTTCAGAGTTAAATGCAAGATTCTAGGTAAAATTTGAAAAGTTATCATAGATTGCGGTTCTATTGATAACATCATTTCCATGGAAGTAATATAAAATCTTAAATTGCAAAGAATCCCTCATACTAACCCTTATAGAGTTACTTGGTTGACTAAATATCAACATGTGTTAGTTAATGAGAAAGCTTGGGTAGAGTTCTCTATAGGGAGATACAAGGACAAGTTGTTGTGTGATGTCTTTCCCATGGATGTTTTCTATCTTTTGTTGGAAAGACCTTGGCAATTTGATAGAGTTTCCATACATGATGGGGCCAAGAACTCATATACCTTCAAGAAGGATGGGGTGACTTTCAAGATTCAGTCAATCTTAGAAGAAGGGGAAGTGAAAAAAGGAGGTCCTAATACACTCTTAGTGAGAGAAAAGGAGTTTTTGAAGACACTAGAAGAAGTAGAAGGAGTAGACTTTGCCTTAGTATTGAAGCCTAAGGATGAAAGGGTAGATGAAAAAGAAGAACTACCTTTAGAGGTACAAGAATTGTTGCAGAAGTACAAGGATATTGTTAGTGATGGTCAACCAACTACCCTACCCCTTGAGAGAGCCATTATCCATCAAATTGACTTTATACCAGGAGCCTCACTCCCTAATAAAGAAGCCTATAAGATGACCCAACAACAAAATGATGAAATTTATAAATAAATCCAAGAGTTTCTTGAACAGGGCTTGATTAGAAAGAGCATAAGCCCATGTGTTGTTCCTACAGTCTTATCCCCAAAGAAAGGTGTTACTTGGAGACTTTGTAAAGACTTTAGAACCATAAATAGGATTACCATAAGGTATAAGTTTCCTATCCCTAGGATTGAAGACCTAATGGATTGCTTAGGAGGGGAAAAGTATTTTTCAAAGATAGACCTTAAAAGTGGATACCACCAAATAAGGATCAAGAAGGGAGATCAGTTGAAGACATATTTTAACACCACAAAAGGACTCTATGAGTGGCTTGTTATGCCATTTGGAATATCTAATGTTCCAAGCACCTTTATGAGATTAATGAATAAAGTAATGAAAGACTTCATAGGGAAATGGAATTTTGTGTACTTAGATGACATCTTGGTGTTTAGTAAAATAAAGGAGGATCATCTCAAGCATCTACAAATGGTAATGTAAAGGTTGCATGAGGAGAAGTTGACAATCAACTTAGAAAAGATTGAGTTCTTAAAGAAAAAGTTAGTGTACCTAGGCTTTGTGATCTCTAAAGGGAATTTGAAGATGGACATAAGCAAGGTGGAAGAAATCTTGAAATGGCCTACATTTAAGTCTGCTACAAAGGTTAGAAGTTTTCATGGCCTAGAACAATTTTATAGAAAGTTTATTAGGAGATTTAGTCAAATATATGCACCTATTTTGGATACCATTAAAGGAGGTGTGAATACCAAATTCTAGTGGAATGAGAAAGCTGACAAGGGGTTTGAAACCTTGAAAAAGAGAATAGCCACTCAACCAATATTGGTACTGCCTAGTTTTCATAAACTGTTCACAGTTGAATGTGATGCTAGTCATAATGTCATTAGAGAAGTCCTCAATCAAGAAGGAAGACCAGTGGCCTTTCATAGTGAAAAGATAAGTCATGCAAAGAGAATGTACTCCTATGATCTAGAGTTATATGCACTGGTGCAAGCATTAAGGAAATGGAGACACTATCTCCTCCCTAAAGAGTTTGTGGTCTACACTGACAACCAAGCCTTGAGCTTCCTTAACTCACAGGACAAACTAAGTCACAAGCATATGACATGGGTGGAATATATCCAAGCCTACACCTTCACCATCAAGCACAAGAAGGGACTCCAAAAAAAGGTGGCAAATGCATTGAGCAGGAGATTTCTCGCAATGTAAGAAATCCAGTTAAGGAGCATTGGCATAGAGAGTTTTTGAGAGTTGTATCCAGAAGAAGAGGACTTTTCAGTAGCTTACAAGGTGTGCAAGGAATTCCAAAATAATTTCCATGGTGAGTACTCTAACTATACTACTCAATATGGTCTTTTGTTTAGGGGAGGACAAATCTATGTACCTAGAGGTTCAATGAGAGAGAACCTAGTACAAGAAAAACATAATGGTGCACTAAGTCATTTTGGTGTACACAAGACCTTAGAGCTGGTTAAATGGTATTACTATTGGCTAGAGATGAATAGGGATATCCAAAGGTGTGTAGAGACTTGCATAGTTTTTCAAAATTCTAAGGGGACTTCATCTAATGTAGGGCTGTATCAACCCCTCCCAATTCCAAATAGGCCTTGGGAGTGCCTCAGTATGGATTTTGTAGTTGGACTTCCTAAGACCAAGTAGGGATTGGATAGTATCTTTGTGATAATGGATAGGTTTAGTAAGATTTATCACTCTGTGCCATGTAAGACCACCCATGATGCATGTTACATAGAAAATATATTCTTTAGAGAGGAAGTGAGAATCCATGGTCTACCCATAAGCATTATATCAAACAGAGACTCTAAGTTTATGACTCATTTCTAGAAGACTCTATGGAAAAATATTGGTACAAATATTTCCTTCAACTTTTCATATCATCCACAAATAGATGGATAGACTGAGGTAGCTAAAAGGATCTTATGGAAACTCTTAATGTGTCTCACCAAAGAGTATGGACAAACATGGGATCAGTTACTTGCTCAAGAAGAGTTTTCTTACAATGACACTATCAATAGATCAATAGGCAAGATCCCCTTTGAAATAGTCTATGGGATTCATCCCAGGGGTATATGTGAACTCAAAGACCTTGGAAGTAATGGAGAGAAGAGTGATTATGCTAAGGATTTTTCCCATTCTATGAAAGAAGTCCATGACACAGTGAAGAAGACATTGATAGAGAGTGCTACTCATACCAACAAAAAGGTGGATGCAAGAAAAAGAGAAATTCAACTTTAGTTAGGAGATATGGTTATAGTTCACCTAAATAAGGATAGGTTACAAAAACGTATCCCACATAAGCTTCAAATGAGGAGAATAGGTCCATGTGCCATTCTAGCCAAATATGGACCAAATGCCTATAAAGTTGAACTACTGACAGATATGGGACTTTCACCAGTCTTTAATGTTGCAAATTTGGTGCTATATAAAGGACTAGATATAGAAGGAGATCAACATCAAACTGATAATGCAGAAGAGATCAAGGCACTAAAGCTACCAGTCACACCAAGGCCCCGAGCAGAGAAGATTTTGAACTCAAAGGTTTCCAAGAAGACAAGAACTAAGGTATACATGGAAAACCTGATAAAATGGCATGGTATGGAGGATTAAGAAGCAACTTGTGTCCTAGGTACAAAGTTTAAAAAGTTAGGAATAGATCTCCATCAAATGGAGCATAACTTTTTTTTGTTAGGGGAGAATGGTGCAGGAGAACCTAGGGTGAAAAGCCCTTATTTGTTTTGTTTGTGTTCTCTCCTAGTTTCTTAGATGGATTAGGAAGGATTGGGAATATTTTGGAGTGGTTAGGGTTTTTCAAGTTAATATTTGGAGGCATTTGTTCATCCACTCCTTTGTAATGTCCTAGAGGACAAAATGGGTCAAAAGGTGGAATGAACCCTCTAGATGTTTAGGAGGTCAATTTTGAAGTGTTTTGAGTCTTAAAAAGTAAATTTAGGGTTTAGGTGAGTTATCCATGGTTTCAAAACCAATTAAAATCAAATTGGCTAAGAGATGTGAAAAAGTTGCGCAAGCAACAAATGCAACTTTGCAACTTTTGAAAAGTTGCTTGACAACTTTGACCAAAAGTTGGCTTTCATCCTAAAGGATCAAATAGGTCAATTAGGATAGTTGAATTAAAGAGGAGAAGAATATTTAAGGTCTCCCATGGTGACATTTCAAGGTTATATGTCATTTTTTTTAAAGATCACTGATTGTAAGGTTGCAGAGATAGACTGTGACAGTAAACAGAGATTTTTGAGTTGCTTAGACAAGTAAATGAATTAGATATCTTTATTTCCTTGTTAATTAGTTTGTTAATTAGTTTCTTACTAGGGTTTAATAATTTTTTATGGTGTAAATTTAAGATTTAAACTCCATTCTGCATTGTAATTTTAATTTCCTTTGTAGCTAGGGTTCATTGGTCCAGTTCTGAACTGTACATATAAAATGGCTTCTCAAGATTCTTAAGTCCATTGAAAACAAAATGGCTGGCATGGATGGAATGTTAGAGGGGTCACTATACATACATTTCCTTATTTTTGGGAGTAGAAGTGACAGGAATGAATTTTGAGCTCTTGCCCTAGGTGAGCTTGGCCATAGCCTGGCTAGGGAAATAGAGTAACAGAGACCAAGAAATTGTAGGGTTGGATTGGTAGAACCAATCCAAGGGTTGGAGAATATTGAGCCAATAAAGACACAACCCTTCAAGATGTGGTGGAACCTGGTGATTGGATTTCATCAATTAATGAAGACAAAATTAGAGTAAAGAGAAATTAGCCCTATTTTTAAGGACTAAGTCCCTACTGGTGGAAAAGTATTATACGGAAGACTTGGAGAATCCTCACCCTAAAAATATTTAGTGTTTTTTAAAAGGGTATCTAGATGTAAGATTATTTTTGGGGTTCCTTAACCAAATTTGTGAGATAATCTAGATTGTGTGCCTGGACGGGGCTATAAGGGACTTATAAAGCTCATTCCAAAAGAAGGGGACAGATCTCTTATTAAAAATTGGATGCCAATCACTTTGTTGAACATCTCCTACAAGATCATGGCTAAGGTATTAGCCAATAGGCTGATAGACATTCTTCCTAATGTGGTTAATCCATCTCAAATAGGGTTTGTAAAGAGCAGGTATATCTTGGAGAACCTAGTCACTTGCTGGGAAACTATGGAGTGGGCCAGAGTGTCTAACCAGGAAGCGTGCATGGTTGTTCTAGATTATGAGAAAGCTTATGATAGGATAGAATGGGGGTTCATCTACAACATGTTGGAGTGTCTAGGCTTCCCTTAGATTTTCTGCAATATGGTAAGTACCTTGTTGAATGGCGCCAAGGTGATGGTGGAGGTCAATGGAGTTAGGTCCGAGGCTTTTGAGATTTTGAGGTCAATTAGGCAAGGTTTCCCCCTTGCCCCTACCCTTTTTGTGCTAGCAGTAGATGCTTTATTCTATTTACTTAGAGATTCTTCCATTTCTCCCAAGGTAAGGGGTATTGCTCTACTAGATGGAGAAGAAGTTTCCAATGTGAAATTTGCTGATGACACAGCCATATTGATTGTCTTGGATGAAGTCAACTTGGACTACCTCATGAGCAAATTGGACTTTTTTTGCCTGGTTTCAGGGAGCAAAGTGTCTCTTCAAAAGTCATGTCTGCTTGGTTGGCATGAGGCTAAGCCTCCATGGTGTTCCCGATTTGGTATGGAATGGGGAGGGCCGAGGCGCATTGTTAGGTATCTTGGGATACCCTTTTTAGTTGAACCTAATTTGAAAAATATGTGGAATTGGATTGTGGACAAGATTCAGAAGAAACTTAAGAAATGGGAGAGAAACTATTTATCACTGGCAGGGAGATTCCAGGTATGCCAGAAAATTCTATCCTTGTATACTATTTACTACACCTCATCATGGTTGCTCACTCAAGCACAATTCAACCTAATTTAGAAATATATCAAAGAGTTCCTATGGTTTGATTGAAAAGGAGGAAAAAAGGCACATGTTGTCAACTGGAGGTGGTGCTCTACTCCCAAGGAAATGGGGGACTTGGATTGAAAGACCCACGTACTCAAGGGATTTCACTTGCAGTCAAATGGATAGCCAAGTCTACTATTGGGAACGAGCCTTGGAAGGTGTTAATTAGGAGTAATATTTGTAGGGGACATCCTAAGAAGTGTTCTTCATGGAAGGGTTTGGGGCTTGTGGACTTGCTGGTAGGAAGGTTTGAAGTTTCAGTCAAGGGGTCTGCTGTGTTCAAATCAATTTGGAGAGCTTGGAATCTGTGTAAACCTTACCTCTCCCCCCTGTCAGTGGTGAATGACCATTTGTTGATCAATGGTGAGTTGTCAGTATGGTGGAACTTGAGATACAATGACAAACCTCTGGCTCTTATCCAAGGGTGCTCTACCAAGGCTTGGCATGCTAAGGGCATTAAGTCTCTTATGGATATCACCCAAGGAGGTTCCCTTATCATTTGGCATGATCTTTCTTCCAGGTTTGACCTCCCTCAATCTCAATGGAGAACTTACTCCATTCTTAGAGAGGCAGTTAGTGTCCTTACCCTACCAAGACTTTGCAGTGGACCAATGGATATCGGCCAGGCTATTAGATGGAGGGACGGGGTGATTCTTGCTGAAACACAATCTAAAGCAATTTACAAACTGCTCATGGAAACTCGGGATATCATCCTTCATATTAATAAGGTTTGGAAAGTGCAATATTCATTGGAGGCTTGGACAAAGGCTCTTGCATCTTTGTGGCATTCGCTAGCCGAGCCAAAAGTTGTGTGTTTTATTTGGAGGCTGTTGTTACAAAGATTCCCTATTAAGAGACCTGACAAGGAAAACAATCAGTGCAAAATATGCAGGCAACCAGAGACAGTACCACACATTTTATTTGAGTGTTTTTTTGCAAAAGAAATTTGGAATTTATTTGGAATTTGTTGGAGTGTAGATACTGATCTCTAGTCTATTGTCACTGGATCTTTTGCTCGAGAGGATGATAGCCATATTCTTTGGTCCTGTACTTCTTTTTATATATTGTGGAATATCTTGAAGGCTAGGAACAATGATGTATTCAATGATGTTAGTAGATGCCTTACTGAGTCTCTGAGGAGACTCATTTTTTGTAATGTGTTATTGCAGGTCATTGCAGTGATGAAGATCGACGAAGATAGATTCCTTCAGCTACTTAGAGACAATGACATTATCATTTCAAAAAGGGATATTGCGTATGGTTTCATTGTGGATAAGAAACCCATTGATCCAAAGCCGGTCTCTATGATGATCCCTACTGAAGGACGCGTTGTTGTTCCTCCTGTCAGTATTCTTGCTGATCCAGAATGTCGAGTGCTAAAGGGAGATAACTATCTGAAATGGTTTGATGGGAGCAATGGTTGGCTAGCCTGGATAAATAAAGATGGCCTATAATGCTTTTGATTTCATGCTTTATGTAAACATGCTTGTATATGCACTCTCAATAAACACTTCTGAATTGTATTAATGATAATGGGGATGAGTGTGGTATAGTCCTCTCCCCCGAATTGACTTTAAGGCCCTATTTTGAAATTTTGTAACCGTTTTCCCCTTATAATTAATAGAAAAATTTCATGTTAGAATGAAGAATTGAATTGTAGTGTGACAAAGATTGAAATTAAAGATGCACACAATCCACAATCCAATTCCAAATGAATTGAGTTAAATATAACATAACCTAAGAAATAGAAACATTAACCATTTGGTAATGGAGATAATGTAGTTTCTGGGTTCGATTGTGTGAAAATTTTTTGCATCAACATTTCAAATCACACTTCATGATCCATCATCATCATTTTGTATTGAATCAAACTCTATGCATATCTATAGATTATTGGAAGAAATAATTGAATTATAGTATGGCAAATAATTGCAATAATAGATGCATAAAAATTAGCATGCAATTTCATTAACAATTTGTAAGGTAGCATTAACCATTTGATTCATAATGATTTGTGTGCATCTATAATTGCATTAACCAACTTCTTGTATAGTTATTTTTTTGCATGTGTAATTAACCAATTAAATAGGCACATAAATCACTATGCATTTTGTTGGAAACTGCAATTGAAGCAATTGTTGTGTTGTCATTGATGTCAATCCTTAACTGGTAAGATTGTTGCTACTTAGGAAAGTTCTATATCTATTGTATTGTTGTGAAGAAGGGAAAGAAAGGATGGTAACAATAGCACCTAAGGAAAGGTTGAGTTATCTTGATACTACAAAGTGTACTTGACTATGTTGTACAATTATGAGACAATGTATTATTTAGCTTAATAAGATTGAAGACTAAACTGGTTGGCTTGACCGAGCAAAAATGGAGAAATCATGTTCAAGTCAAGTAATGTTAGTGTCGACTGAGTCAGTATATGCTGAGCAAAATTCTAGTGTCGACTGAACATCAGTTAATTACTGAGAAAGATAATATAAGCCAAGGAAACATTTTTAGTAATGACCGAGCTTTCTACATGAAGACCGAGTAGTTGATCACAGTATTGACTGAGCATCAATATTTTTATATTTGAAGAGAATTCAGATTTGGAGCTGACATTGTTGAATTCTTGGATTATGTAAAACATGTTGACTTTATTTATTGATTGTCTGAAAGCATTGAATGCACTGAAAAAACTTTTTATTGTAAATCTTTAAGAGATTTGAGATGTTTCTAGAAAAGGAGTCAAAGAACATAAAGTGGGTAGATTCAATGAATCTAACCTAACCCTAAGATCTACAAAGGAGATTGAGTGGCAAAAGATGAGTTAACCTAATTGAGAAAGTATTAAGAGAACCTAAGCATTAGGTATGTGCGTGCATAGGTGAAAAGAGGATGTTGGAAGATCAGTAGATGTTATTGACTATATAAGCAGAAAAGACTGAAGGAGGAGTGTGGGGATTACTTAAAGAAAAGTTTCAAGCAAATCAAAGATGGAGATGGAAAAGTTTCAAAGTCAGTAAACCAGCATTTGTGTACGGAATTGGATCTGATATCTTCAAAGTGAGTTGTCTATTTTTCAGATCAATATTGCTGCTACTTTCTAACCATTGTAACAATCAAAATCCTTTTAACAGAGGTTGACCTAATAGTCATATGTTTAAATCCTTTGAACAAGGTTGCATTCTAATGGAATGTATGTAAGTCCTATAACAAGGCTCACTTCTAACAGAGTGATTGAAATCCTTTAATCGGGTCACACCTAATAGTGTGTATTGTAACCTTTGATGGGGTTGGCTTTTAACCGAGCTCACTTCAGAAGAGCGAAAAATAATAGTAGCATGTTAGAAAGTGGTTTTTCCCAGATTGGGTTTCCACTATATATCCTAGTGTCAATGCTTGTGTGAATGTTTTAGTTTAAACATTTCTGTGTTTTACAAGTTAGATACAGCTGGGTAGTGGACTGCAATGTTATATGTTTCTATTATAGAATCAGTGATGACTAAGTTGGTTTTGGTTGTTAGACCTGATTTAAAGAAAAGATTTTGAAGTTTGTTTTATACATCTAGACCTGAGAACAACTGATTCACCCCCCTCTCTATTGTTCTAAATCATATTAACAATTGGTATCAGAGTTGTGTTGCTTATTATTTGTGTTTACAGAAATCAAGTTTAAAGGGACTTGAAGCAAATGATCAAGATGTCTAAGAAGGAGGTACCGAAGCTGAATAAGGAAAACTTCCCTGCATGGCAAAGCTTGATGAAGCTGCATCTAGCTGGTATTGGTGATTCTGCAAAGTACTACATTGAGAATGACTATGTCTCACCTGTCGCACCTTTGACTGTTAAAGAAATGAGAGCTAAGCAAGAACATAATCAGGCAATGCTAGAAATTGCATCCACCCTAAGCTATCTAGAATTTGAGGACATTAAGGATTGCACAAGTGCTACGGAGATGTGGGACACTCTTGCAAAGATCTATGGTGGTGACATAAATGTACTGAAAGCTAAGGTCGAGAGTCTCAGAGGTAAGTTTTATGAAATGAGAATGCAATAAGGTGAGAACATTGCACAATATTATGGTAGAATAAAAGAAGTTGTGAATGCTATTAGAGGAGCAAGTAGGACTATTGATGATGAAACTATAATTGGAAAAGTACTAAGAACTCTGCATCCTATAAATGCTATTAAGATCTCAACTATTCAGGAATCTAGATGTAACTCTACAAATGTGCTTACTTTGGAAATTTTGGTTGGCAAGTTGACTACTTTTGAACTCTCTAACTATGATAACTTCACTATTGGTAGTATTGGTAATGTTGAATCTACTTTTAAGTCATAATTAGGTATGAATAAGCCAAAGAAATAAAAAGAAAGATGCATGAGTGAAAGTAAAAGTGAAAGTGAAAGTGACAGTGACACTTCTGATGAAGAACTTGAAGATCTAGAAGCTCTTATGGCTAGAAGACTGAGAAGGGGAAAAGGAAAATATAAAGGTAAACTCCCTACTATATGTTTTGCATGTAATAAAGTTGGTCATATAGCTGCTAGATGTCCTGACAGGAATAATAAAGATGAAGAAAGAAAAAGCAAACACAAAGACAGAAGAGATGATAGAAGCTACCGAAGGCACAAAGACTACAAAGGAAAAGGTAAGAAATCTTGTTACATTGCTAAAGAAGAAACTGACACTGATACTGATGATTTTGAAATTGAGGTAGTCTATGTTGCAATGAAAGATGAATCTGATGAGGATGAGAAAACTGCATTGATCTCCTATGTGAACAAGAATGAAAAATGGATTATTGACAGTGGTTGTTCACATCACATTACTAGTGACAAGAGTAAGTTTGAGACCTTACATCATTATAGAGGTAAAAGTGTAAAATTTGGTAATGATGCACCATGTCATGTTAGAGGAAAAGGTTTAATTAAACTAACTGATAAGATCTCTTGTGAAAATGCATATTGGGTTGAAGGTCTAAATTATAATCTGCTAGGTGTTGCACAACTCAACAGCATTGGCTACCGAGTGGAATTTCATCACAAGAAAGCTAAAATATTTGATGCTACTGGTGAACTAATCAGAAGTGGAGAATAGACTAGAGGTAATTTGTTCTATCTTGACCTATCTGAAGAAGCATGTATGGTTGCACAACTTGATGACATTTGGTTATGGCATAAGAGGCTATGTCATGTTAACTTTGATAATCTAGTAGAAATAAGTAAGAAGAAGAAAGTAAGAGATCTACCTAGATTGAAGAAACCTGAGAATGTGATGTGCAAGGAATGTCAGCTAGGAAAAATGACAAAGTCAAGTTTTAAGAACAAATCCTTTACTTCTGAAAACATTTTAGATTTGGTTCATACTGACCTTTGTGGACCTATGGGTGTACAAAGTTACTGTGGTGCTAGATATTTTATCTTGTTTGTTGATGATCATACCAGGATGATGCATGTAATGTTTCTAAAAGAAAAATCTGACACTTTTCAATTCTTTAAGTGATATTTGGCTAAGGTTGAGAAGGAGACAGGTAGGAACCTGAAATGTCTTAGATCTAACCGAGGTGGAGAATTTACATCAAATGAATTCAATCTATTTTGCAATGAAAGAGGGATCAAAAGATAGATGTCTGCACCTAGAACATCTCCATAGAATGGTATATCAGAGAGAAGAAATAGATCTATATTAGATTGTGTAAGGACATTGTTGATTGAAAAGAATGTGGCATAGAAATGCTGGAAAGAAGCTATAAGTACAGCTGTCTACACTCTTAATCAGGTATAGATCAAGAAAGGTACAAATCTGACACCCTATGAATTATGGCATGGGCATGCACGGAGTGTTAAATACTTTAGAATCTTTGGAATCAAGTGCTACATATTAAAAGACAATAGGAATGGAAAGTTTGATGCTAAAAGTGATGAAGGCATATTCCTAGGGTATTCCACAAAAAGTAAATCTTATAAGTGTTTGAACTCTAACACTAACAAAATTGTGGAAAGTGTCAAAGTTGATGAGTATGTAGAAAGAAATGAAGTTGATAGCAAAAGAGAACCAAAAGATTATAGATCTTTTGTGTATATTGAAGAAGAAGAAGAGGCAAGTAACAGAATTTCACCTGATGCTGAGTCTCGGGTAAGCAACATCAAGCGACAGGAAGATGTTACTGAGCATTAGGAAAATAGTGCCAAAAGAGAACAAGAACATACCGAGCAACAAGATAATGTTGTCGAGTATTAGGAAGAGGTTGTCAAGCATTTAGAAGCTGAATCTAACAATCTTGTTGAGGAACCTAATGAAATAGAGGAGAGAAGAGCTGAACCTATTTTGGCAAAATATGTAAGAAGACATCACAAGCCTAAACAGATAATTGGAGACAAATATACTGGAATTCTAACCAGAAGTAAGACAAAGGATCCAACATGTTTATTGTGTGAATTTGAACCTAAGTCAACTAGAGAGGCATTAGAAAATGAAGACTGGATACAAGAAATGAATGAAGAAATAGACCAGATAGAGAAGAATGATACTTGGACTCTAGTGCCGAGACCTAAAAACAAAAATGTTATAGGAACAAAGTAAGTTGAATGAAAAAGGTGAAATAACTAGGAACAAAGCTAGGCCGGTATGCAAAGGCTAGACACAAGAAGAAGGAATAGATTATGGGGAGACATTTGCCCCTGTAGCTAGAGTGGAAGGAGTAAGAACTCTGCTTGCATATGATGCTTATAAATATTTCAAGGTATATCAAATGGATGTCAAGTCTACTGTAACATCCCGCCAGGGGACCCAAGAGATTAACACTAAAAGTTATGCTAAGTTATGCAACCAATTTTATTTTTGTTTACTAATGTTAACAAGCACATTGAATAAAGCATCACATTGCTCTACATACATCAGTTTGAACAATCACATCATTCCTTTTTCATTCTCAAGGGTCCTTGACGTAGTATTACGTCATCTAACTAACACTACGCTAACAAGATCAAATGATAAAGAACTTATAAGTACATAATAAAATTAAATACATCTCTTGAACCAATATAACATTACATCACATGATCACCTACATCCACTACACACATCGTAGGGTATGCGGTGATATTTAATACAATTACAAATATCAAAATACATCATGGATCCACGTAGGGATCATTGCTAATCAAATTAAATCTCCTACAAGTACAAGATAATATCTTCTAATAACTGGGTACATAAATTTGCAACAAATGCGATAGATTGATCCAAGTGTACAATCAGGTGAAGAAGGGTAACCACAACAGTCTCAATGGAGAAGTACACTACCTCCCGACCATGTGGAACCCAGAGGTCCACCCCACCATGCTAGGGAGATAACACCAGGCCCACACACACACTAAGGACCAATCCACAATCATCACCTAGGAAGATATCTCTAGAACAAGAGGGTATACAGGTTACCAGAGGCACTAACCTATGTAGGATATCTACGGTGTGAGTAGGAGGGTGTCATCACGCAGATCCACCCTTGAGTTTAGTCTTGAAGGTTCCTCACTGAACCGACGGCACTCAAGTGATCATACGTGGCATCGATATCTCTCATGAAGACAAGTATATCGATGATCCACCCTTGAGTTTAGTCCTGAAGGTTCCCCACTGAACTGATGGCACTCAAGGTATGGGCAAAGTATCACAATTTATCTTTTTAATGTTTTCCTAACTAGATCAATTTTTATAATGTTATCACTAGAATTAAGAAACTTGACAATGGATGATCCGTCAGCCACTTGCGGGCCTCGGCGATCCATTGCAAGCCACCCCCTACATCACATCTAGATAACCTACCCTAGTTTCACAACAATACCCATCCTAGTTTGTGGCCACCTATAACAAATTAAGTTCCAATAACCAAATAAATAAATAAAACATATTCCCATTTCAAAACATAAATCCACTTGGCCACTAATTCAAATTTTAATCCACCAGGAGGAAAATAATAATAGGGATCAGTTCGACCTCCCCATCAAGGTCTCACATTGACCCTAATCCAAAACAAGCAAAAGAAGATAGAATCCACATTGCACCATAAAAATAATCAACAAACAGTAGGATAATTTATATCAACCACATTCCTGACCTCTGGATTTTGCCCCCCTATTAGGACTTCTAATCCCGAATGCAAATCAACTACATCAACATAATATTTTACATGCACATATGATATACGCAGTAAGAGAACATCGTAAACAAGAAATTGATATTTCGTAAGGAAATCAAATTCACAAGAATCATTTTAACAAGTAATTATTTACTCACACTAGTTAATTACACTTATCAGAATAACCACGTCTACAACAAAATGACCACATTGTGAACGCTAACATTGCCTACTATAACTTGATTAATGCGAGTGTTTAATTATCAAATGAAAAGATTAAATAATACTAATCTTCAAATACGCACTCGAAAAAAAATACAATTATAGAATAAATCAATAAGTTCACTAGTAATAATACTATAACACCTATTGATAACTTTCAATTACCAAGGCTAAATTAAATACCAAAACAATAATGAATTAATAATAACTAGTAGATTAAAATAATGGTTAATAAAATATTCATATTATAAGACTGTTATCCCAAGTTAAACTTAATTAACAATCAAATTGTATTGCACTATTTAAAACAATCAAAATCCATGTTTAGTTTTAATCAAAACCCATCTTATTTAATTCTAAACCAAAACTCTATTAACTAATCCCTAATCACCTAGCATCATGAATCAACAAGTGGGCTACCAAAAACATAATAATGTTAAGTTAATTAATCCCCAAAACCCATGCCACTATATTCATTCAAACAAAAGATTTGTTTGGGGAAAAAGAAAAAAACAAGTCATAGGTGAGGAAACATAGGGGCCCACCAAATCCTAAGTAGAGGCTCAAAGATGGCGCCCCAAAATCCCACATGGCTTTGAAAAAGAAACTTTAACATTAAAACCAAACACATATCACAAGCCTTATCTCTTGGGAGGCGCTCAAAAGGCCTGACACATGTTATTCAATGAGGATAGGTGGGTGAGTTTCCTTGTTTTAAGAGCCCCATCCCTAGGGCGGCCAAAGCAAGGTCAAGAGGTTTGAAAAAGGTAAAAATTAATCAATGCAAAACTTTATGTTAGAAACTTGCGCCACTTACTAGCCATTAAGGCCTGCTCCCAAGTACTTGTCCATGACATGGAGTAAAGGACAAGACAAGAGGTGGAGAAAAGAAAGCTTGGGGAAAAAAAATAACAAAGTTTAATGCATGTTTTTAAAAAAATTTCCAAGCCCATACTAAGCCCTACGTACCATTCAAATTGACATAACTCAAACAAATAAAAGAAATCATTCTTTCATTTCAAGCTATTAATATTGTGCAAGGAGGGGTGCAAGCTCCAAGGTGGAGAAGTGATGGGTTGTATAAAGTAGTGTTGACTAGGTATTATTTATTTTTGTTTATAGTCCAAGGTGGCAGGAGATATAATTAAATAATGACTGTGTAAGAAATTGTATGGGAATTCTTTTCCCATACAATTTCCAGAGAGCTGAAAGCTCATATTTCTTTGTAATTGAACTCTCCTTTGGAAGTTAATTTTGTTTTATTTCCTTCACTACTATGAGTATTCATTCATCAAATTCATTTGTTTTCTTAAAATATTATGAAATCTATGGACATTAAGTTAATGGTATATCAACAAGGTTTAGACATGGTTTGATTTCCTAAACAATAGAGATATCAACATAACCAATTTGCTCATTTAATGAATAATATGACAACATTGGATCAAAATATCACTAAGTCCCATTGAGTTATGGAGTAACAAGTTCATTTCCATTCCAAAATTGGATTCACTAAAGACTGAATTTGAGAAGGATTGCATGTTGGTTAAAATTTCACATTGCAAACTAATTTCTCACTGAACTAATGCTTCACTCTTCAATCTGAGGAGATAAATCTTTTCTCTCATTTGATGGAAAGATTAGAATCTAATTTAGAACATATTAAGGAACTCAAATCCTACCTGGATCAACAAGCAGGCTGATGAAGTCCAGCCGAGAATACCTCTCCAATCCACAAACTTGAACTCTCAGCTGCTTCCAAATCAGCTCCCAAATTGTCTTCTATTCTTCCTCTCTTCTCTTCCTCAACCCTTCATCTCTCTCTCCATTCTCTCCTCTAAATTTTTGCATATCAAAAGTAGTGACAAGTCTCTCCCTCTTACCTCTAAATTGGCTTGAAAAGTAGGGAAGAAATATTTTATTATTTCCCCCTACTATTCAAGTCAACTACCTAAAATGAAACAATTTAAAATTGTAAAATTTCTTTTCTTTTATTTTTAATTTATCATTTGCATTAAGTTATAACACTCAATATTCAAAATTATATAATAAGCTCTATCTATATAAACATATAGCCATACATATAAAATTAATATATATATATATATATATATATACCATTTATAATATTATTATTATAAGAGACTTAGTGAAAGCATATATAACTAATTATGTTATATCATACTAATAATATTATATTTACCAATATGTCAATGTAATTTAAATAACTATCAGAAATCAGACACGAGATCCACAAGGTCAAAATACGACACCAACATGGAACAACACCTAAGACAATATCATGCTCAACTGGGAAAACATATATCAGATTCGTTCTACCAGAACGAATTCGATTCAGGTAAGTCAAGTAAGATTCCATCCGTGGTTTTAGGATGATTAGGTTAGGCTAGGGAATTGGCCTGAGTGCTAACTCCCCTTCTCCGCCATTGAGACATCATAAGGCACGCTCATCCTGTCAACCAGGGAAATCGATGCCCAGTACCTGCAACTTGCATAAAAACCACTGCATGTACATGTGCATATATAAATATAATAACAGACAATGGTAGGGATGGCTGGGACGTGTGGACCTGACTCAATGGGGTAACTATGCCTCCTCCTCTACCATACATGCATGTCAACAGAAAAGAAAACATATATGATAACAAACACGATACCATACACATGCGGGTATGGGGTAAGTACCACATATAATCATCATCTAAATTACATCAATTAATTCATGCATTTGAAACATCATATAAAATCCATCATTACTAAATTTAACCATCACATAATGTTTTGTTCCAGTTCAAACATGACAATTAATATCCAAAATATAATTGTTTAATCACACACCACAATATAAATATAACATATGATATATGTCTGATCTAATCAACTAAGATAAAATAGTATCAAACTAAACATAGTCTCAACAGTAATAAGATGCGAGGGGTATTACATCTACATTCTTAAATGGTATACTAGAAGAAGAAGTTTACATAGAACAGCCAGAAGGTTTTATTGATCCAAACAGAAGACACGTGGTATGAAAACTAAACAAAGCACTGTATGGATTAAAACAAGCTCCCAGAGCATGGTATGAGAGATTTCATAACTACTTGATATAGATTGGATTTTCAAGAACAAATGACACAAGAAATTTGTACATGAAAGATGAAGAAGGTAAAGGTATCCTGTTAGCAAAAAAATTTGTGGATGATATTATTTTTGGTGGACAAGATGCTTTGTGTAAAAGATTTTCAAATGAAATGCAAACTAAATTTGAAATGAGCATGTTTGATGAGATCAAATTCTTTGTTGGTTTAGAAGTATATCAGATGAAGAAAGGAATTTTCATTACATAGTCTAAGTATGTTAATGAAATATTGAAAACTTTTGGGATGGAAGACTCTAGACCAGTGAGTACTCCTATGGTTACTGGACAAAAGTTATCTAAGAATGATGTTGTTGCAGAAGTGAACCAGACTTTGTACAGATCCATGATTGGAAAATTGCAGTATGTTGTACATAGTAGACCAGATATTGCACTAGCTGTTGGGATTGTGGCAAGATTCTCTGCCAATCCTAAGGAAACACACATGATGGCTGTGAAAAGAATTATGAGATACTTGAAAGGGACTGCTAACTATGGGCTATATTACAAGAAGGATGAAAGATTTGAACTAAGAGTATATACAGATGATGATTGGGTAGGAAATGTAGATGACATAAAGAGTACTAGTGGTGGAGCTTTCTTTCTTGGATAGAGATTAGTCTACTGGATGAGCAAGAAACAAAATTGCATTTCCCAATCTACTGCTGAAGCTGACTATGTTGCTGTTGCAGTAAACTATTCAAATTTGGTATGGATAAAACAATTGTTGGTAGGCATGAAAGAAGAAATCACTGAACCTATTGTTATTTTCTATGACAACACAAGTGCTATCAATATTTCTAAGAATCCAGTGATGCATACTAAGACCAAGAACATAGCAATCAAGTATCACTACTTGAGAGAATTGGTACAAGATAAAGAAGTTCAAATGGAATATGTGAATACAAAGGAACAATTAGCAGACATATTCTCTAAAGCTTTACCTAAAGAAGCACATGAGTATTTGAGAAGTCAATTAGGGGTCCTTCCCCTAACTGAGGTTGCCTAGTTAAGCTAGGAGCACTTCATCAAATATGCTACAGCAGAATAGTTGACAGATTGATGCAGAAGATTGTCACACTTTAGGACTGGCCTAGATTTGTGAAGAAGAGAAAAGACAAGGAATTAGTCATAAGCAAGATGACAGAGGGAGAAACACTGAGCTGCACAGATAATATCTACATCTAATGGATGTATGTGTTAGTTATTGTTTTGGTATTTTTGTCAAAGAAGGAGATGAACTGAGATGATATAATAACACATGACAATGAAAAGAAAAGTAAGGAGATGATGAACTGAAATGAAGGATCGGGATAGAGGGAGATCTAGATATTTCTGACGGTCACAGAAGTGAGGCTAATAGATTCTAAATCAAAATGAAGCTAAGGATATTACAAAAAAATTTGATGGACAGATAAGTTTTTTGGATTGGTTGGTAATCCATGTGTTATTCAGGTGATATCATATGGTGTTGCCATCAATGCAAAAGAGGGAGATTGTTGGAAACTACAATTGAAGCAATTGTTGTGTTGTCATTGATGTCAATCCTTAACTGGTAAGATTGTTGCTACTTAGGAAAGTACTATATCTATTGTATTGTTGTGAAGAAGGGAAAGAAAGGATGGTAACAATAGCACCTAAGAAAAGGTTGAGTTATCTTGATACTACAAAGTGTACTTGACTATGTTGTACAATGATGAGATAATGTATTGTTTATCTTAGTAAGATTGAAGACTAAACTGGTAGGCTTGACCGAGCAAAAATGGAGAAATCATGTTCAAGCCTAGTAATGTTAGTGTCAACCGAGTCAATATATGCTGAGAAAAATTCTAGTGTCAACCAAACATCAGTTAATTGCCGAGAAAGATAGTATTAGCCAAGGAAACATTTTTAGTAATGACCGAGCTTTCTACATGAAGACCAAATAGTTGATCACAGTATTGACCGAGCATCAATATTTTTATATTTGAAGAGAATTCAAATTTGGAGCTGACATTGTTGAATTCTTGGATTATGTAAAATGTGTTGACTTTATTTATTCATTGTTTGAAAGCATTGAATGCACTGAAAAATGTTTTATTGTAAATCTTTAAGAGATTTGAGATGTTTCTAGAAAAGGAGTTGAAGAACATAAAGCGGGTAGATTCAATGAATCTGACCTAACCCTAAGATCTTGATGAAGGGTGCTCCTCTTTATACCGCAAACATATAATAGAAATAGAGAAACAACAACAACAATATGTAATAATAGAAAATTAGCTTCTTATTATCTCCACAAATGTGGAATTACAAACTTTCAGAATTACAATATGCAAAGCCTCATGGGCATTCCCTTACAATATTATGTAGGATAAAGCCTCGAATCAATACCCAGATCTACTACCCAGAACTATCCCGAACTACCCTAGACAACACTATGGACCTTCTTTATATAGGCATTTTCCACCGCCCGAGAAGGTTCCATAAATTTAGCCCTAAGGGCCGACCAGACTTAGAATTATTTTATTTTTCAATTTATTAAATCAAAGTCAGCTCAAAATAACTTTTGAAACCTGAACAGAAATTTTGAAGGAAAATTATTTTCTGCCATTTCAGGTGGCCCGACTTCCGGAGACCATAAGTCATCACCAGTTGACCCGATTGACTATTATAACCCCATTTCAGAAATGCCACAAAGTGCTCTACAGGCTTGATATGTACAAGTGTCCATCACCCAAATTTACGACCTCATTTGGGGCCTCTAAAGCCTTCAAAACTAAGTTCAAAGTTTTTGTACCCTGTTGCCAATATCAAAAATCTTCAATATCTTCAAAACTAGACCTGATCTAGCCATGAAACTTTGCTGACAGGCTGATATGACTGAGATGAACCTCCACATGTAAAATTAGAACATTCTGAGATTTATGGCCAACTTACTAAAAATAGCAAGTTCCCATAAATAGAAGCTCTACACAAGATAGCCCTTATTGAATACAAAAACATAAATATTTTTGGGTGATGCAAGATTGCTCTTACACCCAGGATTCTCCTGCACCAGATCTACGAAGGAGATTGAGTGGAAAAAGATGAGTTAACCTAATTGAGAAAGTATTAAGGGAACCTAAGTATTAGGTATGTGTGTGCATGGGTGAAAAGAGGATGTTGGAAGATCAGTAGATGTTATTGACTGTATAAGCAGAAAAGGCTAAAGGAGGAGTGTGGTGATTGCTTGAAGAAAAGTTCCAAGCATATCAGAGATGGAGATGGCAAAGTTTCAAATTTAGTAAACCAGCATTTGTGTATAGAATTGGATATGATATTTGCAAAGTGAGTCTTATGTTTTTCAGGTCAATACTGCTACTACTTTCTAACCATTGTAATAGTCAAAATCCTTTTAACAGAGGTTGACCTAACAGTCATATGTTTAAATCCTTTGAACAAGGTTGCATTCTAATGGAATGTATGTAAGTCCTATAACAAGGCTCACTTATAACAGAGTGATTGAAATCCTTTAACTGGGTCACACCTAACAGTGTGTATTGTAACCTTTGACAGGGTTGACTTTTAATCGAGCTCACTTCAGAAGAGTGAAAATAATAGTAGCATGTTACAAAGTGGTTTTTCCCAAATTGGGTTTCCACTATAAATCCAAGTGTTAATGCTTGTGTGAATGTTTTAGTTTAAACATTTCTATGTTTTACAAGTTAGATACAGTTGGGTAGTGGACTGCAATGTTATATGTTTCGATTATAGAATCAGTGATGACCGAGTTGGTTTTGGTTGTTAGATATGATTTAAAGAAAAGCTTTTGAAGTTTGTTTTATACATATGGACCTGAGAACAATTGATTCACCCCCCCTCTCTATTGTTCTAAATCATATTAACACATTTTTGTATGAAACAAACTATATGCATATCCATTTCATGTTGGAATCAAGAATTGAATTATCCAATAACACATGCACACAAATTAATATTCATACAAATTACAATTCACACAAAACTCTATGCATATCAATATGAAACAAACGCTACACATTTCCATTTCAAGTTGGAATCAATCATTGTATTATCCAATAACACATGCACACAAATTACTATGCACACAAAACTCTATGGATTTCCATTTCATGTTTTCTTTGTAAAATATGATTTGTCTTTTGATTTGATTATATTAAATATCATATAGATATGTGGATAGAATTACATCAAGTATTGTTTACTGTTGTAGGGAAGGTACTTACATATGGAAAGGTTGACCATGTGAGGATAAATTTCATTCCAATCCATTCCACTCTAAAAAAGGTAGATCACAATCTATTTTACAAGTTGATGTAATTCCCAATTATCTACGGAAGCCTCTTTTATAGGCCTAAAAAGAGCATAGTACTCATGAGAAACCTTGACTAGCGAAGGACACAAGAGACAAAAGGAGGTGGCTATATAAACAGATTGGTGGGGTTACCCAAATTAGATAAGAGGAAGATTTGGAAGTGAAGCTATGGTTGGCACAATGCACTTTGGCATTCATTGTAGTTTTGGGGAGACAAATTAAGACAACTGCATACACTAAAAAGTGACATCATTAATTAATTAAATATTTATTATTTAATTAATATTGACTTGATGAATTAATTAAATATTTATTATTTAATTAATATTTATTTCCTCTATTTATTAAATAAATTATTTAATTTATTTGATAAATTCACTATAGTCTAATCTTCTATCCTAAGTCCTCTAAATAGTCTTATTAAAGTGATTTAATCAATTACACAAATACCAAATATGACTAAGTCCCCTAGTCCACTTCATCCACCTACTCACCTGACACATCACCTTGGCTAAAATAATTAATTAATATTAATTAATAATAAGTCATTATCCTCATACACACATGTCCTATTTTTAAGGGCTATGTGGCCTCATAAGACTTGGTCTCATGACCACGTGTCTTCCCCTACACTAAGTCAAGAAGAAAATCCTATTCCTAAGGAGATTCTCAAGCCACCTCCAAGGGTCAAAGGTGACTCGTGGAACACTTGTACCAAGTGTCCTCATGAGAAAAAGATCATTCCCCCTTTCTCTCAATGGTCTTTGTGAGACACTTGACATGTGGCTTTCCCTTCCTGCTTCTTCTCTTCCATGTCAATGTAGGAGGAAAATCATCCCTATTCCTTCTCTCACATTCCAACTACATCCCCCTTTCTCTCAACCCCTTCAACCAAGTCAATTGTAGCCCTAGGATCTTCCACCTTTCAATCTCCACCCTAGGATTGTGCCACCTAGGCTTGAGTCCTCCAAAAATCTATAAAAGGAGCCTCATTCTCCCTTTTTGAGCTAATAGGAAATAGTAATTTACAAGCATACAAGTATACAAATCTTCAAGCAATCAAGCAATCCATATCATTTTGTGAGCATTTGCATTCCATTATCCATTAGTTGCATAATCAAGCTTTAGGCCATTTTGCATAAAAATCCTTTCAATCTCCACACTTTGGTGACATCTTGGGCAAGGAGCTTCAATTGGAAATCTAAGAGCTCAACACACCCAAGGAATCAAGGCTAGGAGGCCAATGGAGACAACCTACACGATAGGTGAAGGTAAAGCTTTATTTTAGCTTCATTCTTTATTTTAGCTTCATTTTTATTGTATTCTTCATTGTTGTTTGCTTTTAATTGATTAAATAGCTTAGATTAGTTAGTATTTCAAAATTGCATACATTTTTGGCACCCACCATGGGGACCACCCCACATTTTGAACATTTTGTTTTTATTTTTTTTGTGTGCAGATTTTTACAGGCTGTTCCTACGCATTTATCCTCGATTCATGTGCATTTGTTACTTCTTCCTGCGCATCCATTCTGCTTCCATCAGACACTTCTGTATTTTCTATCTTTTCATTCTCTCTGCACAATGATTCTCTTTTCCTAGACTTTCATACGTTTCTACTGCGCATCCATCCCATCAATCTATGCATAAATTCACTGTTGCAGTGCATCCATATTATCTGTTCATCTATTTTCTATTGCTGCACATCCACAATCTGTTCTTGCACATATATTATTTTGATTTGTAGATTTCTATTTCTCATCATTTTAGTATTTAGCTAACTACTTTGACAAGTTTCTATTTGTTATTGTAGCTTTTTAGGCTGTTTTGTAGGTTATAAATCCTAAAGACCCCATTTTTGAGATTATTGATTGTTTATTTGCAGGTTCCTAGGGGTTTGCAAAATAAACCATAATCTTCATTTGGGCTTAAAATACAACATGCATTTTAAATTTATCTATCTTCTTTAGCTTAGTATTATGTTTGTTGTGTTTTTCTTTCATATCTATTTGTAATCCCAAGATTATAACAATGTATCATCTCCCCTTGCCATTCATGGATCTTAGGTGTAAGAGAAATTGTTATAATCTTTAGAGGGTGGTCTTTGGTGGGAAAAGAGGTACTCACCCCAAGGAATGACCCAACTGGTAACAGGCTAAAGCCAAGCCCCTCCAAACCGGTATATCAAAAATGGCATTGTAATTAGTCTCACAGTGAACAGGTGTGAATTTTTTGTGGCAACCAAAATCTCCTCTAGTACCCCCGTGGTGTGTTAAAGTCCCTACATTGTTAAGGTGAAAATATTACTTTGGAAGGATTGGGAGAGCTCCCTTAATTGGGAAAATGACTTGATCACAACCACCTAAACGGATGTCCTTACTAGATACTTTTGTGTAGTGGCCAAAAACCTTCTATTTGTTGGCTCAAGGGGTCACCCAAGCCCATGAAGACACCCCACATTACTCACGGTTCATAGTATAAATAACAGTTCTTTGGGAAGTAATGACCCATTGAATTTGAAACTTGGTGTGCCAAAGAAGTGAGTGCAATGTAAGGAGGAGCCCGTGCCTCCAAGTTCCTAGGTTGTCCATTGTGAATTTGCATGTCTGGATTTTATCCAAGTGGGGATATAGTAGATACTGTCCTTGCCAACCTTAGGAATTGTAAGTGTGTTTGTGCATACATATTAGATTAAATTAGAATAAATCATTTCTATTTTGTGTGTGTGTCTATGCATTTGTATTTTTCCAAAAAAATAATCATCTGAAAACCAAAAAATTCCAGAATTTCAAGAAACCATAAAAAAACCAAAAAATTGTGCATCTGTCACTTTTTGCTACACATTTGTCCCATTACACTGTGCTTTTGTCACTGTCATTGCACATCTATTCACATCTATTGCACATTGATTTAATCTTGCTATGCATATACTTGACTATCTTGTGCATCTATTCTTGTGCATACACAACAAATAGCATTTGTACGAACCTTAGGAAATTCATATAAACTTTTTCAGATACCCATTTTTGTCCTCAGTACGATTCTGGAAAAACATTCAATTTTCACAGACCCTTGATCTTTAGTTTAACCATTTTCATCTAAATTCACCATCTTTCTTCCATCAAAATTCTCAAAATCATCCTAAACCTTCAAAATTTCCAATTAGTGTTGAATCATTACCTTTCTTATCAGATTTTGATCTTTGTGAGTTGACCATATCAGGATTTATCATCCTCAATCAAAAAATTACCTAGGTTATTATCTCTGGATTTTCTTTGTCACATCATAGTGAGATCCATACCTCCTATAGACTTAGATTATCAAAATTTTCATACTTATCTCAACACTTTTAGGTTCATTTCTACATCTATCCAATCAAACACATTCCATTTGATTCATCAAAATCTTCATCTCAAGATCATCTTTCACATTTTATGGTTCAAACTCAATCTCAGAAAGTCAAGAAAACCATTGATCTAGAATCTGTAGACAAAATGGAAGGAGATAATAATGAAGAAAACCCTTGGTCTGGACTTCCTAAAAAGAATTCAATTTTCACATCAGACAAAGAACCAATAGATCAAGATTTAAGAGATGCTATGCAAGATGTTAGATTCTATAAGGTCATGGAATGACTCTTAGACATGCATAGGGAAATTTATTTCCTCATGCTTGCTCAACAAGGAGAAAAACTACCCAGTGATTTTGATGTTTCCACTCTTAAGGAACCACCTATCACAAACAATCAAGAAATCCCTAGTGGTTCTCAAGAGACACATGCTCATGGAGCAAAGGAAGACAAATAAAATAGTGCTTCCCAAAACACTCAAGGGCCTCCACCATCTTTGGATCCCGTTCTACAACAAATCCAGATGCTTCAACAACAAATCCATGACATTCAAACTATATCATCAACCAAGAAGTACTCCTTAGATGATATATGTCCTTATCCTTTTACTAAACATTTAGCAATGATTCCATTCCCTCCTCATTTTGAGGTACCCAAATTTGACAAATACAAAGGGAATTCGGATCCAAAAGACCACATTCGTGAGTTTTGTGCTTCTTGTATTGAAGTCACTCACAATGACACTTATCTTATGTGACTATTTCCACGTAGTTTAGGAGGAAAAGCCATGGAATGTTTCTCCAAACTACCCCCAGGCATGATAAATCTTTCAATGATCTTATTGACAAGTTTGTGACTCATTACTCATATAACATCAAACATGAAGTCACCATGCTTGATCTTTGCAATGCACAACAAAAGAATGGAGAACCTTTCCTTACTTTTTTGCAAAGATGGCGTCAATTATTTTCCAAGTATCCATGAAAAATTCTTGAACAAGAAAAGATGGATATCTATGTGCATAACCTTACACAACAAATGAGCTATAGGTTTCCATTGCAATGCCCTCCAAACTTTAACAAGCTCATTGAAAATGGCATCAAAATTGAGGAAGCTATGGTTAGAAAAGGTGAGATTAAGCTTTACTCTAAGGACAATGTTGGATCTTAAAATTCAAATCCCAACAACAACAACAACAATGACAAGTCCAAATTTTGGAGCAAAAACAAGAATATTGTCAATGATGGGATTATTGATAACCAACATATTAAACCAACACAACCTCTTTTGAATCTCACAAGTAAAGTCAATGCTACCCAACCTACTTATAGAAATCAAACTACAACTCAGAATACCAAAAACAATTCATCCAGTTTGAGATTACCTTTTATGCCACATAGAAGAACTTTTACTCCTTTGGGTGAATCTCTTGAATATGCATTAAGGAATTTGATCGCAAAGAAACTCATTATACTTCCTGAAACTAGAGATTTTGAACCTAGGGTGAAACCTTCTTGGTGGAATGATAATGATTATTGTGAATTCCATAGAGGGAAATGTCACAAAACCAATGATTGTGAAAGACTTAAACATGTGATACAAGACTTGATTGAAAGTGGAGAGATAAGTGTTGATGGACATACCTCAAATGAGTCACATATGGCTTTTAAAGATCCACTTCCCAAACATGAGAAAGGAAGTTCTTCCAATGCTAAAGATGATAATCAAGCCAACTACAATACCACATCCTATAAATATGTTAATCACATTTCTATATGTCATCCTTCTCAATACTATGCCAATGTGATTACTAGAAAAGAAAAGTTTGAGAGTCAACCAGTTAATGTTACTACTCGAGCCCAATCTAAGGTTACTCTCCAAGGTGTCTTGTCCAAACCTACCACCTCGCAAAACAAGTCTGTCTATGTTCCAAACTCCATGCCAAATGTTTCCAATCAATAAAATCTTTTGGATCAATTTAAGAAAACACCAGCACAAATATCTATACTAGAGCTTTTGTGTTTGTCACCATCTCATAAGGATATTCTTGAGAAAGCTCTCCTAGAAACTCATGTTCCTAAAAATCTAGATCAAGCCCAATTTCAAGCTATGGTGGGACATTTGACAACTCCAAATTATCTTTATTTTACTGAGCATCATGATATAGCCACTCCATATAGAAGTCCTTGTACAAAATCATAAAATTAGAAGAGTACTAATAGATGGAGGAGCTACTTGAATATATGCACTTTGAAATTAGTCCTTGCATTGGGATTTTTTGAAAATATTGTAGATCCAAAGAATAAAATCACAATCAAAGCTTATGATGAAGAAGAGAGGTCATCCAAGGCATCTGTTGTTCTTCCTATCAGAGTAGGTCATGTAGCCAAAGATGTACTTTGTCAAGTTCTTGATATGGATCTCGCATATAACATTCTTTTGGGGAGACCTTGGATTCATTCTATGCAAGTTGTGCCCTTGACTTATCATCAATGCTTGAAATTTCCCCATAACGGACAAGAAATAACTATCAAAGGAGATCTAAATCCATTCTAGTATTGTAACACTGTGAAGACAACACTTGAATCTTTGGTACCTTATAATCATGTTGGATCTTCTACAACAATACCCGTTGATTCAAGTAATGTAGCATCGACATCTAAATCCAATGGAATCAAGCTTGACATAAAAGAACAAAGTATGGGAGAATATAATTTTGGTCAAACTTTTTGTATCACAAAGTTACCTTTATCTCCTAAGTCATGTGGAAAATCCTTGATTATTAAACAACAATCAGAAGCTCCTTCCACACTTGTTTATGGCACATTTATAAGTGGGGGCACTATATCAAAAGAAGCAGCTGGGCATAATGCTAACCATTTTCTTAAACAACAAAAGAATGAAGAAGATGTAAAACCTAAATATATATCACTTGATATCCATGGTAAGGGATATATTTTATTGCAAAAGATGGGATACCAAGGTAGTGGACCTATAGGGTTGCAAAGAGAAGGTGTTAAAACCAATTCTAAAAAATCCAAATTACCAAAGAGATACCACATGATTAAGATACAAAGGAGAAGGACCAAAAGAACCTAAAGGTAAAGAGAATATCACACCTTTCTACAAGACATCTAAGGCTCCTACTTCTGAAAACATGGCATGTATGTGGATCCAGAAAAGAAAAGGATAGCAACAAAACTCATTAATAGACTTAGGGATAATCATGATGATGATTCTGACTCTAATGATTATGAATAGGATTCATTATCTAACAATACTGAAGAAATAGGAGTTGATGTTGTCCATACCTATAGTGGTGATTACCATGAGGGGGAGAGTTCAAGGACTGAATCACTAGGATTAGATTCACATAATACTACTCCTAACGATTGTGAGGAAAGTGAGAATTATCTTGTGATAGATGATTCGGATGAGAGTATGGAAATAGACCTTGCTGATATAATCATAAACCTTGATAGATTCTCTATAAATACCATCTTAGCCTTTGAAATCGACCCAAACGATCTGATACCCCTTGTACATCCTAAGCTTATAGATTGGGATTCTCCTGACTATCCAGAACTTGATGTTTTCCATAATGATGATGAAATTATTGACTATCTTGGAATCAGAGATCATTTACCACCAGGGGATCATAAGTTAGGATTTCTGATAGAACTCAATGACATGGCTTATTTTAGAGAGTGTGCCAATCCTTTCATTCGTAAAAATGTAAAAATAATCAACAGATCTAATAGTGAAAACCACTCAATGGCAATATTAGATCCAAAAATAGTAAAAAGAAAAGATGTATATGAGGGTGAAAACCTCTCTGAGGTGCCTAAAGATGGAAGGATTGACACTCTCCCCAATTATATGTATTGAGAGCAATCTGTAATACTTATTGAACCAACATTGGAATGGAAAAGTCCCCGTGTATTCCCAAAGTAGTAGCATCTTTAACAAAGTTAGAGAGAGAAGCTTTTTCACAGTTTTTAAAAGAAAGAAAAGTTAACTTTGCCTGGTCTTATGCTGATATGCTAGGACTGGATCCTAATCTTACTATGCATCACTTGTCTATTGCACTAGGAATTAAACCAGTCAAGCAGAAACTCAGAAAAATGCACCCTCATATTGCACTTATGGTTAAAGTAGAATTAAAGAAGCTCCTAGATGTTGGATTCATTCGAGCCATTTATTATGCTAAGTGGATTTCTAATATTGTACCAGTATCAAAACCAAAAAAATCTATCAGGATTTGTATAGATTTTCATGATCTCAACAAAGCTTGTCGTAAAGATGACTTCCTACTACCTAACATTGATATCATAGTTGATTTAACAATTGGAAATGAGATTTTTTCTTTAATGGATGGTTTTTTTGGCTATAACTAGATCAAGATTGCATGAGAAGACCAAGAGAAGACTACTTTTACATGTCATTGGGGTACATATTGTTGGAATGTGGTGCCTTTTGGGCTCAAAAATGCTGGTGCAACTTATCAGAGGGCTATGACCACAATCTTCCATGACATGATGCATACTATAATGGAAGATTATGTTGATGATATTCAAGCAAAATCTAAAAATAGAGATGGTCATCTATGAGTGCTAGATAGAATATTCACCCAGATGGAAAAATATCAGATTAGACTCAATCTAAAGAAATGTGCATTCATGGTTACATCAGGCAAACTGTTAGGGTATATTGTCTTAGCTAAAGGTATAGAAGTTGATCCAGAGAAAGTCAAGGCAATCATTTAGATGGATTCCCCTACAAATATAAGTCAGTTAAGATCTTTACAAGGATGCCTCAATCAATCAGAAGGTTTGTTTCTCAATTAGCAGACAAAAGTCATCATTTCAATACCTGTTATATAAAGACATCTCATTCAAGTGGGATGATAAGTGTGAAGAAGCCTTCAATAAGATTAAGCAATATTTGGCAAATCCTCCTACTCTTATGTCATCGATTCTAGGAAAGCCACTCTTGCTCTATATTTCAATGACAGAAGTCTCACTAGGTGCTCTTCTGGCCCAATAAGAACAAGAAGGAAAGGAAAAGGCTATCTATTATATCAGTCGTACCCTTGTGGGATATGAACTTAATTATTCTCCAATTGAAAGAGTATGTCTAGACATAGTCTTTGCTTCATAGAAATGGTGACATTATATGTTGTCTCATTCTATCCAGCTCATTGCAAATATCGATCCTTTAAAATATCTTTTGAGTAAGACAGCATTAACGGGAAGATTGGCTAAGTGGGTTATGTTACTTAGTGAATTTGATATTAATTATGTGGATAGAAAGTCCATCAAAGGACAAGTAATTACAGATCAATTAGCTGAGGCACTGCTGACAGATGATCAACCTATACATACATAATTTCCAGATGCACATATCCTGACATTATCCACACAGACATGGAAGTTGTACTTTGATGGATCATATACTCAGCATGGTTCAGGAGCTGGAGTGTTATTTGTTACACTGCAAGGATATACAATCCCACAATCTTACAAATTACTCTTTCCTTGTACAAATAATGTAGCTAAGTATGAAGCCTTATTGATTGGGTTAAAAATGGCTCAACAGTGGAAAGTCACCAAATTGAATGTCTATGGAGACTCTCAGCTGATTATCAATCAAGTTAATAATGAATACCAGACCAAGGATGACAATTTGTTACCATATAAATGTATGGTGGATGACTTTAAGAAATATTTTTCAATCATCACCTTTGAGAAAATTCCAAGGAATGATAACAAGGTTGTAGATGCTATGGCTACAATTGCTTCTCTATTTGATGTAGAGGATATAAAAGCCCATTTTGATTTCTTAGTGGAATCCTTTACTTATCCCACATACGATGATCCTGATACAAGTATCATATGTCATATTATCGGACAAGATTCCCTGACTTATGGAAAGATATATTCCTACTTGAAAGAAAATACCATTCCACCTGACATATCCAGAAACCAAAAATGAACCTTTTTACGCCAAGCCTCCCACTATATTCTAACATTTGACACCCTGTATCGGCGAGGTCTTGACAGTACTCTCTTATGATGTCTTGAAGGCAATGAAGCTCAAACTGCCTTATAAGATGTTCATGAGGGTATTTTTGGGACACATTCAAGTGGTCCTTCCTTGGCTAAGAATCTCATGCATATGGGTTACTACTGGCCTAGTATGGAGAAATATTCCTTTAACTTTCCTAGGAAATGCAAGAAATATCATATACATGGGAATCTTATTCATGCACCGGCACAGCAGCTCCATCCTTTTACAACCACATTTCCATTCAGTTAGTGGGGACTCAACCTTGTGGGTGAAATTCACCCTCCATCTTCCAATGGCCATAAATACATAATCACTACAACTGAGTATTTTACCAAGCGGATTGAAGTTATTCCATTGATCAATGCCACTAGGAAGCAAATATCCATGTTTATCCTCAATTATATCATTTGCAGATATGGTATCCCTATGCATTTTATTACTGATCATGGGAAGAAATTCCAAAATCAAGACATGGATGAACTATGTGAGAAATTCCACATCACACATCACTATTCCACCATTTATTATCCCCAAGGTAATGGCCAAGCCGAGGCATCTAATAAAACCATTGTCAAGATCCTTCAAAAGACTATTAATGACACTGGCTGTGACTAGCATATCCAATTGAATCCTACCTTATGGGCTTATCATACTTCCATTTGTACTCCCACTGGAGCCACACCGTATTCCCTTGTTTATGGTTTTGAAGTTGTTCTACCCCTCGAGGTCGAGTTACCTTATGTTCATGTATCCCTAAAAGATTTAATTCTAGATGAAGAGTATAGGGTTGCATGGCTAACTAAATTAGAATTGTTGGATGAACATCATCAAAGAGCCTTTGATCATTTGAAGGTCTACCAGTAGTGAATGTCTCGTCAGCATAATAGTAAAGTGAAACCCAGAGACTTTCAGGTGGGTGATCTGGTCCTTCGTGAGAATCTCAAAAATCAGCAGCATCATGAGAAGAAGAGCAAGTTTGAACCTAATTGGTTAGGTCCTTTTGTGATTACAGAAGTCTATGGCTCCGGGGCTTATCAGTTCTCTACATCTGAGTGAGATCTCTTGGATGAGCCTCTTAACAGCATGCACCTCAAGAAGTTCTATGCTTAAAATCCCAATGCAAGGGATATGTATATAGGTAAAAAATTAAAAAAATTAAAAAAAATCAAAAGAAAATTGCAACAAAAACATGTGAAAACCTGGAAACAAATGCCATTTGTGACAAGTTAGCTCTTCTATCTATTAGGATTCTTCTAGCATGTTGTCCCATTATATATACCCATAATAAAATGGCTAGTCAGTTGTCATTCTCAATGTATATATCATAATAAAATGATCGATTCATAGCATACTATCCACTGTATTTATCCATAATAAAACCCCACCATAGCTTGGTCTATTGTCTTGATCTTCATCCTAGTCTTGTTGTGTCCTTCTTCACCCATAATAATTTAGTCCATCACCTAGCTAGGGGAATGTCCTCGACCTAGTTTGGGAAGTGGATCTATGATAGTCACGACTCCTAGAGGATAGAATGGAGGATTTTCACCAGACAAGCAAACACAATCAAACATTCTTACACAATGATATCCTAAACATGATTCATAATATATGACCTATCTTTCAAACCTGACCACTCATCTATGCATTTCAAATGGCTATACATCAACCAAACTGATCAATACACCTAACACTATCTTTTGGAAAAATAAATGTATATTCATGGCAGGAATGTTAGAATGATTTGTTATAGATTATGCATTCATATATGGATTTCATTGTTATCATGATTCCTATGCTATTCCAAGATATCTTGGACATGAGTTTAAAACTCCCATATGTCATTGATTAGAATGGTCGAGATGGGGCATGATATTTTTCTTTGATTTCTTTTTGTGGGATATTTTCCAATGAAGTCAAAGGAACAAGTAATTGGTGTGTCTGTGTGTAAGTGCCTTCATCATTTTAATAAGCATTGACACATACAATTCATGTTGTTATGTGAATTCTATTAATGGTGATACACCACACATACCTTGAATCCAAATATTTATTCCCCGATGGAGGGGAGAATATTCCTTTTTTGTTATGAAAATGAAACTCAAGTTATCTCAGTCTAATTATACCTCGATGCTTGTCAAGTTTTCTATATTAAACTCCATGCAAGAAGTTCTCAGGTCATCCTAGTTTAGTTATACCATGATGCTTGCATTTCCTTGCAACATAATGAGCTCAATGATAATAATCAAATTCCAATTACCATGAAGTTCTCAATTTATCACCATCATTAAATCATTACATTAGAAACACATCATTAAAAAAACAAACATTTAGGAAATGCATTTGAAATTAATATCATCATCACCTGATAAATCATTAACCACTATGCATCCACATGAAAATATATCATCACATTGTATAGAATACAAGTACTATGCATATCAAAGTAAATCATCACATCCTGCATATGTCAGTACACACATGTATATATAATCATCAAAGCAATCATAGTATCACTGCAACATGCATAAATAGTCCATCACATAAAGTCCATAAAAACAACACAAATTTCCAAATGTCTAATGATATCTCATAAAATGATAAAGTGTCCAAATCTGTCCATCAAGTCATAATGAAAAATATTGATACAATGGTGATCCAGATATAAAAAATGTATACAAAATAACTAAGAGCCACTACCTCCAAACTTAGCCTGTCGAAGTCTATGTGATGCAATAAATGATGATGGTGTTGTTGGATCTCCTGAACCTGAGGGAGGTCTTGGAGGACATGATGATGTCCCTCCACTACCAGTCGATCCATGCCTCTGATGAATAGTCATCTTGACTACATATGGACTCTCTATGAAACTCTCAATCCACTGATCCCTAGGCATAGTCTTTCTATAGGCCTCCTTCCAGTAGGTGATCTCCCTACCGGATCACATCATCACCCATAGGCTGTCTGCGTGTGGTCCCAATGCCTCTATAGACTCAAGCTCATCCAGTAATGTCTCTACCTCCCCTAGTCACTCTATGGCGACATCTCACTCATGTCTAACCTCTTCAACCTCACCCTCTAACCTCTCCACCCATCTCTCTAGTACTGGGACACAATCTTCCTATACCTATGTCATTGCTAGTCTGACTAGCAATGCATTGATTTCTATGTCCTCCTCCTCTGTAGCATCTCTTTTTAGATAGGGATCCTGGCCCCCAACATTCATCTCTATCTACTCATCCTATCCCCCAATGTCTGGCATCTGTATATCCTGACCTCCTATATCAAGCATTTGCTTGTCCTATATTTGTCCACCTGGAATTGGTCTCTCCTCACCAAGTACATCATTTGCCTCACCCTAACCTAGTACCTATATGATTGTTGGTATCTATGCTGGTACCTATACCTATGGAATTTGTACTAGCATATGTACTAGGGCACCTATGGGAATATTTAGAGGTGGTTGTCTCCGCACCTGTCTCATAGGGAGTGGCATCAACCCTCGCAGTCGCACACCTCCACCTCTCATCCAAGGCCCAGCTCTATCACCACCATCACCACCTCCACCTCTTCCCTGACCTCTCCTATCATGGCCTCATTTCTTATCTTGATGTCTCTCTCTAGCATCCCTCTATGGTGGTCTCTCTGTAGGATTAGTCAATCTCAGGAATGGATGATCCTTGAGCAATCTCTCATAGTCTGCAGTCATGCCTAGGTCTACAACCCCTTGTCTCATAGACCATGCCTGGAACAACATGTTTAAGAACTCTTATCTAGTAGTCTCAAAAGATACCATGGGTCCCCAATCATGCATCTCATGATGAGTACGTGCAAACTCTATAACCCCCTGAGGCATCCCCTAGATCCTACCAAATTGTCGCAGGACCCGGCTAACCACTTGTCTCTCTATAATATAGGGATTCCACCCTATCATCCATTGGGACTCGAAATAGTATCTGATCTAACACTCATCCTCCCACAGCTTGCACCAAAAGTAGGGTCTCTAGATAACAGCATCAATAGTATCAAAAGCATGTCTCTAAAACTCTAGATGTCCCAGCTTATGCTGAGACTAGATAAATGCGTAAAGAAATATATAAGGCTGCCCAGTGCCTCAGAATATCAGGGTTGTAGTTCGTGTGATTTCTATATGCTCCCATGCCCATACATGGACAAAAGTAACACCAGATGATAAACATGCACCTCTGTGGTATACCACCTTATGAAAATCATGATAAAGATGTGCTAATAAGCAAACCCCCCCAAGCAAAATAGGTCCCCTCATCCATCATCCTCTGCAGTGTGTGGCCCCAACCAACTATGAAGCCATGAGACTATCGATCTAGGAGACAAAGCCTCTGATAGCTCTGACCAAAACAATAGGAAGTGGCTCATAGAAATCAACCATGTCCTCCCAACTAATCTCTGACTCATCAATGTCATCGTCACCAAACACTGCTCTGCACTCTGCCAAACCACCATGCCGATCATACTGCACTAGCTCTCCAGTAATCAGTAGTCGAAGGATGTGATACACATCCTCTAATGTGACCATCATCTCTCATGTGGGGAGATGAAAGGTACTCATCTCTGAGTGCCATCTCTCAGCTAATGTTGTCAGCATGCCCAGATCTTCTTGAATCTCAGGCGTATAAATAATATGATACAATCATGTAGCCCCAATCAAAAACCTGTCAGTCTATGATAGCACTGGCCTTAGATTTTGAGTCACAAGATATCTCTCCCACAACATTAGAATGTCTGTAATATCCTCCTATAATGAAAATCAACCAATCAAACTATCAGGTTTTGATCAAACTAATCTATCTATCTATCTTATCCTATCAATCGAACACATGTTTATCACATGTACCAACAGGTAATTCTATCAATTATCTACACTCAGGAAGGTTAACTAGTGATCATGCTATGATGTTGCCTATCTTGACAAACAATCGATCAAATACCAAGCTGACAGATCATATCAGCCTTTCGATATCTAGTTTGACCTAATTCAACTTCTTATTTTCTAATAATTCTATCATCTAACATAAATGCACAGCATAGAAAAGTATTTGCGCAGAACCCCCTACCATTTGCATAGAAATAACATATGCACAACTAACCTAAACAATTAAGCTATCAATTGTGACAAATGCGCCACCAAAATTTCTTCTAGCACAAATGTGTAGGTACACCACATGTATGCGCAAAACTAGCAATTTGTTGCGCACACATTACTAGTTGTTGTGCATACATGTGTCGTAACTGCACATTCGTACTTCGCCTAAGAACAAAAAAATTTCTAACCTAACCTAAGGATTGATCTAACCTAAACATGCTAAAAATCACCTCAAATCATGCAAAAATTCACAAATTGACTAAGCAGGATGAGTCACCTACCAGCTCTCCCAAATCTGACGGCCTCTAGAAGTGCCTAACCCTCTCGAAGCAGTGATCTGACAACAGGAATGACATCTTCTCAGCTCTTCTCTTCTCTCTCTCAAACTCCAATCTCCAAATGACAAGTGTACGCAATGACCCTATTGTGGACCCCTTGGCCCTATATATATCTTGTGGACCCATTTTGCTTGATGTGTGGACCCTACCTATCAATCTCTTTTCGTGAGATTGATTGTCAACCCAAAAAAAAATTTAAAAATTCATTAAATTTAATAAAATAATTTTTTGTCAATCAATCTCTCGAGGGGGCATGCATAGGTCACTTTCGTCTGAGACATTGTCAAGAGCAAAATGCTTGATTTTTCTTTGAAATAATGCAACCAACACATTATTTCAAAGAGGGGTAAAATGTATACACTAAAAAGTGACATCATTAATTAATTAAATATTTATTATTTAATTAATATTGACTTGATGAATTAATTAAATATTTATTATTTAATTAATATTTAT